>APFE031243999.1:0-12059 GCA_000404065.3 Pinus taeda
CCTAGCTTTGTAAAAAGAGCTTCTAGAATGCATATGTAAATTTCACATCTCTCTCTGAAATTACCACTTTCGGCATACTGTGTAGTTGGAATATTTCCTTCATAAATATGTCTACAATTTCCACCGCCTTATAGGTAGATTTAACAGGAATAAAATGACTGAATTTTCTCTACTTTTCCACCACAACCATGATGGAGTCATGCTGATTTCGGGTTTTTGGAAGTCCACTTATGAAGTCCAATGTAATCATTTCCCACTTCCACTCAGGTATAGGAAATGGTTGGAGTAGTCCAGTGGGGTGTTGATGCCCAACTTTAACTTGTTGACATTCTAAACACTTCACCAAGTATGTCATGATGTCCTTCCTTATTCGAGGTCAAAAATAAATTTTCTTAATTGCAGAGAACAAATTCTGATAACCTGGGTGAGCAGCATAACGACTGGGGTGAAACTCATCTAACATCATTTGTTTGAAGCTTACCTGATTGGGAACATACACCCTTCCTTTAAAAATCAATAATTTCCTATCATCTATGCCATACTCTGTTGGTTTCCCCAAATACTGCATTTTCTTAGTTTGTTTGCATAAAAATTTATATTTAGGATCCTTAAGGGTAGATTCCTTGAGATGTTCTATCACATCAAACTCTATGTAGTGATACCGAATTTCATACACACATTAAACCTTTCTTCTTAATGCATCAACCAATCAATTTTCATTGCCTTTAAGGTGTCTTATATCAAAATACAATTCACTCAGAAATGTTGTCCACTGAGTTTGGTGTGCATTTAAATTAGGCTACTTAAACAAATTAGTTAGACTATTATGGTCTGTCATAGATAAGAATTTCTTTCCCAACATGTAATGGCACCACACTTTCAATGCATGCACAACTGTAGTAAATTCTAGATCATAACCCTAATATTGTTGTTCATGCTCTTTGAGCTTTCTTAACTCATAAGCCACCACTTTACTGTCCTGCATCAAAACGCCTCCAACTTGCTGACAGGAAGTCGTAAAACAATAAAGTTCTTTTTTGGATCCACTACTTTCAACATTGGAGTGGATGCTAACAAATGTTTCAATTGTTTGAAATTGAGTTGACATTCTATTCTCCACTTAAAAACTCTCCCATTCTTATGTGGAGATGTCATGGGGTAAGCAATTCTAGAAAACCTATCAATAAATCGATGATAATAACTCGCCAAACCCATAAAGGATCGAATGTCAGCTACATTTTTAGGGATGAGCCAATGTAGGATAGTCCTAATCTTTTCAAGGTAAACAATGATGCCTTCGGAAGATATCACATGCCCCAGATATTGTATTTGTTCCTTAAAAAAGTCAGATTTGTTGAATTTGCCATAGAATTGATTTTCGCTTAAGGTTAAGAGAACAACCCTCAGATTCTCCTTATGTTCTTCTGCATTTTTCGATTAGATTAAAATATCATCAGTAAAAATTAGAATGAACTCGTCCAAGTAGGGGTGGAAAATCCCATTCATTAAACTCATAAAGGTTGTTGGGGCGTTAGTCAACCTAAAAGGTAGCACGATAAAATCATAATGGCCATAACGTGTTCTAAACACTATTTTACGAACATCCTCATCTTTAATTTGCATTTGACAATACCCTAATTGAAAATCAATTTTGGAGAATACAGTGGCACCTTTGACCTGATCAAACAATTCATCTATTCGAGGAAAAGGATACTTATTCTTGACATTTAACTTTTTTAATTGCCTATAGTCAATACAAAGTCTCAACATTCCATCTATCTTCTTTATAAACAGTACAGACACTTCCCATGGGGATACACTTGGTCGGATGAACCCTTTGTCAAGTAATTCTTGTAGCTGCATTTTAAGTTCAGTCAACAGAGGAATTCTCATACAGTATGGTGCTCTTAACACCGGGGCAGCTCCAGGAATGAGTTTTATGGTAAAAGCAATGCTCCTTTTTGGGGGCAACCCAGGTATATCCTCTGGAAACACATCTATAAAATCCTGCACAACAAGTATATCTTCCAAAGATGACAATTTATCCTTTGAATTTTCATAACCAACTTACATCGCATATATTTGAAAACCTTTCCAGACTCATTTCTTTAACTAGTTAGCGGTGATTGACCACAACTTAATATTTCTTTTAATGCCTTGTATCTCCTGTCTATTTCCTTCCTCTGTGAGGAAACTAATGGTTTTATCCTTACAATTTACTAAGGACCAATGTCCTTCCAACCAATCCATCCTAATTAACACATCATAAGAACCCAAAGTTAATATAATTAAGTTTACTTTAGTGGATTGACCTGCAATTTCTACAAGACAATTTTCAATCTTGGTTGTTATTATACATTTTTCCCTTATGGCTAATTGAACTAGCCACAAAGTTTTAAATTTCATTCTTGACAAATGACATTTTTCGACTATTTTTGGACTAAAATAACTAGGAGTTCCTCCTGGGTCAATCAAAATAGACATAATATGGTTATCTATCTTACATTCAAACTCCACCATAGCGGGTTGATACTCTTCCTGATGATCCTCCAATGCAGCATTAATATTTGGTATGTTCCTAGCCACATCTCCAACCGTGGGATCTTCTTGAACACTTGTTGTAATTATATTTCTGGCGTGGTGAGGACAATTCTTGTAGTAGTGGGGTTCTCCACAACCCCAACATTGCAAGGGCAGTTTTGATAGTTGTCCAAGTTCTGTCTTGTTGTGAGTTTCAATTGTCTTGGCTTCATCCAGATTTTGGTTTCACCATTGATAATTTCCCAGGGATCCTCCCCCTGCTTTTCTAGGTACAACTTCCACTCCACTTGATTACTACACTTAAAATTGCTTGAAAATCCTTTTTGCCCCTTTTTGCCTCGACAACTCTTATTACTTTCTCCTTTCTGCCACATCTGCTAGTAGCAAATACGGACCTTTCGAATAGTTTCATCCATTGTTTTAGGATTTCCAAACTCTATTTTTTCCTTCTTATGAGTAGGAAAAATGCTTAGGAAGCGTTGTACTTTTGTTTTCTCCTCTCGCATGTATAGAACGTAACACAACAAAGATGTAAATTTGGCTATAAATTTGTCCATGGATTGTTGTCTTAACCTCAAGTCATGGAATTCCTTCGCCTTGTCATCATAGAACCTTTCAGTCAAGTATTTATCCTTAAAATACTTCTGGAAAGTATCCCAAGTTACCCCTTGCTTGTCCACATTTCGAACTATTTTAATCTCTTCCCACCAAAGGGTGGCTTTACCTTGCAATTGGTAAACAGCTAGTCGAGCCCTTAAATTATCATCCTATTTGTATATCTGAAAATAATGGTTCATATTAATCAACCAAGATTATGTTGCCTCTTCTGCTTCTTCGTCAAATAATGAAGGTTTTATTTTTTAAATTCTACCTGTAACTCAATTCTTGGCTTCTTAGGCCCTCTACCTTTGGAATTGTTCCTTGATTATTCCTCATCATTATTCGTTCAAGTTTCCTTTGTTTTCGTAGGACCTCTCTATTGCTTCCTTGTCTGCACTAGGATCTAGATCCCTCAGATTCTATTGATCTAAGAGGATTTTGAAGATTCTCATTTGTCATATTTTCCCTGAACTAGACCCACATTTCCGAGTTAGATGGGGTAGTTTCTCTTACCCTTCTCATATTGTTTCTTTGCTCCTTTTTGTGCATTTAAACATTTGGTTATTAACAACTTTCTTGCCCGAAGCCACATAAGTAGAACCTATGGCTTTAATACCACTTGTAACATGTAAAGGCATATATAACCGAAAAAAATCTATGTTTATTTACTAATTAATCAATAGCATGCCTCCAACATGAGTACCCTACTTACCCAACCTATCATTTCCATTTATACTTATCTATAAAAGGGTTGTTACTAGCGCATACACAATATATGTATATATATAATGGTGTTTTGTAATCGCATACCATATTTAATTATTTGTATGCGTATTAATTTCGTGGTCAGTGAACATATAACATATGGGGGTTCACACTATGGTTTTTGGTCTTGATAAGATATGTGACTTAGCCAATTCCAAGAACTCGACCAAAACATCAAGTATTATGTGATTACAGTTGGGTTCCATGACAATGGACAACTAGACGCTGTAAAATCATCGATCTTTACGACTCCGATCCAACGAAAGGGATTTGTTGGTGCACCGTTAGGGTTCTGGATAGGGTGTCTTCATTCCCATTCGACTCCATTTGCTTGGTGCAACCCTATGAGGAATAAATCTACAACATAGTGTAAGGGGTAAATCTTTCCCCTTAATTTATTGATTTTTGGATGAACTTGGATTGTGATTTAGGTTTACTTCTTCCTCCGTGGCTAGCTTCTCAATAATGCCTGCGATTTTTCAGTTTCTTTATAGATTCCTTTGCCATATGAAGGGATTCCCTCCTGGAGCTCCCACTGGTAGTTAGTCTATGTTCTCTGCGTTCGCTACAGGTTCAAGTCTCCTAAATCATTATGTTGTTTTGATTTTCTTTGCAAACCCTCAAACCTTGAGTTATTAATCTAACTTCCTCACATTTTATTTCAATGCAGGTCCTAACCTCCAAGCGGCCAATTCTATGGACAGGGCACCATTTTTCCCGAGCGAGAGAGATTGGATTTTCAGATTTCTGGAGAATCGAAACCCTCACTGGAGATAACCCACGTTTTGTTCAGTATATTGTTCATAAACACTGTGCACAATGTTGATATAATTTCTATTTGGCACTCTTAATGTTTTTCAATAGAACCTTATCCTTTTTGTTTGTAAAATGCAAGCTTCTATCTGAGTGGGTTTCGATTGGCAATTGTCACACTGCTTTGATATCCTTTCCCAGGTGCGTTTCACCTAAGATATGCCCTTCTGTCTTGCGGTGAATAGAAATGAGGGTCCTTTGGGGTTTAGAGTTTCTAGTTGAATTCTGGGGTATCTTAAAACAACAGTTTTTGGAAAACCCTTCGAGGGTTTAGTGTTTTTCTAAGAAATTGTTTCTCTCTGTAACTTATTAAACATTCCAACTTTCAGTATATTTCTTTTGGCTCATCCTCCTTAGCCAGTGTTGATTGTTGAGCTAAACCTGGTGCCCTCGGTATTTGAGTTATGGGTTTAAGAGAAAACTATTATTTTTGTTAACTATTTATACTAGCTTTGTTATTTAGTAAACTAGTTCTCGTTTATATGAATGGATTATCCTTATGCTTTAGATAAGTTCATTGTATTAGTTTTACTATTTTCAGGGTTCGATTTTCTCGTTTGTAGATCCTTTAGTGGACTGGTCTAGAATGGTTGTGGAAAAGGCTGCCTGGTGCTAACCCCTTCACTAACCCAATGAACATCTCTGTTTATATAATCGGAAAGAGAAGGATTTCAACCCTTAACGCAATTCTAGTACAAATACACATGTTATTTTCCTACAGGAAACCACATAATTGTTCCTTGTTTTTTATGAATAATCATGCATGTGGGTCTCCCTTAGCAGAGTCCAATTTTCTAGTGGTTTCTTTCACAAGTTAAAAGATAACGAAATAAACCCTATGTAGTAAATAATTTTAAGGGTGCATGCAATGACCTAAGTCGCTGGTCTTATTTTACAGAGACCTTGGTAAACTTTCACACTATTATCATTGAATAGTTTTTGTAATTATATTTACAATAAATTACACAATTATCATATTGTCAAGCTACTTTGTTCACTAGAACATAAACACTTGGGTTTATCTCTATTTTAGCAAATCAAGTAACCAAATATATATCTATTTTCATTCATGAACGCAAAGATGGAATACTTATCTGTCTATATCAATAGACAAATTCAATTTAGGTGAGACCTTCTCCACCCAACCTTGAGAAGGGAAATCACGTCCACTTCTCCCCCGAGCTCCAATCCAAGACAACATGTAACAGTTAAACTCCTAAATCTGGTAATAGATATCAAGACTACAATCCAGTCTAAAATACCACTGATTCTAATTGTGTTCTGAGGTCTGAATCTGGTAATAGATATCAAGACTACAATCCAGTCTAAAATACCACTGATTCTCACTGATTCTAATTGTGTTCTGAGGTTATCCACTAACCTAGGTCCAACTCTGGATATCCCCTCTAACAAAGTGTTGTTTTCCTTAGAGACTTTCATTTTTTCTTTTCCTTAGCTCTAGACTGAACCTCTTTCTTTCCACTGAGATCTCTTTTTACCTCCAAGAAAAAAAAGTGTAACTGTTCCTAACTATCTGGAAGTTGGAATTTATTACAAAGTATTGTTTTCCTTAGAGACTTTCATTTTTTCTTTTCCTTAGCTCTAGACTGAACCTCTTTCTTTCCACTGAGATCTCTTTTTACCCCCAAGAAAAAAAAGCGTAACTGTCTTTAATTGTTCCTAACTATCTGGAAGTTGGAATTTATTTCCAGTCTCCATTCTTAAATTATAAGATTTCATAATTACAAAAAACAATACTATTTAACATTTAAATATTCATTGCCCACGGGGCTTTGGATTGACGGTGAATGGGTGCGCTGTTAAGGCATTCCTTGCGATAGGTGTTCAAATCCCCCGTGGGTACTTAGGTTAGTCTTAACGTAGAAAAAAAAAACATTTAAATATTCATCTAAAATGTCATTCTTCTTTCCTGAATTCTATTTACTAAAATCTTAAACCAGATAAAGTAATTTCTGACTTGAGGAGGTGTTACATAAAACCTTTCGAATTTAGAAATGATAATTTTTTAAAAATTTGAAGCATTTTTTTCATAAAACTTGACATGCTTATTGATAAAATGCTATGCTTTGTGTTGATTATTGTTTTATTTTTATATAGAAAACCAATTAAAGAAATGTACCAAATTTATTTCTATATAAAAATTCAATTTTTCCCATTAAAAAATCTAAGCAGCATAATATTTCCAAAAGGAAATTGAATGTATCGAACAGCGAGACATTATTGTTACACTTGTTTAAATTCTATTAAGTATGAAAAACAATATGGAAATATAAATAATATTTTTAATTTAAAAACCCAATTAAAAGATATAACCAATATATTTTTAGGTAAAAACAAACCTTTTCACATTTAAAAAAAATCTAGACACCAAAATATTTCATTCTAAACTTGTTTGAAACAAAAACATTTTTATATTATGAGAAATGTTTACTAATAAACAATTAAATATTTTTTATAATCATAAGATGTGATCTTATTATATATTTATTATATAATATTTTTTATTTGTATTATGTTTTATTATTATAATATTTTATTGTATTATATTTAATTTTAAAATATATTTTATTTATTAAATTTTTTTTGGAGGTTGAAGTTCTTCAGAGACCACAGAATCTCCTTCTTGGATTGAAGGCGACATGCATTCTTGATAGTCGAAAATGTTGATTTCATGATAGTACTACTCTTTGTAGAAGTTACAATAGCCATTTGTATCCAAATAATTCACATCAAGCTACTTAAATCCTTAGAAAAGTGTAACAGCCTAAAATCTTAACACCCATACCAAAGAATTAAATTAAGAATTTAATTCATATTTTATTTTATTATATGGTTATTATTCAACGTTACAACTTTATATTAAAATTCGAACCATTTGAGATTGCTAGAGGGGTACGAGCCAATTCCTAGGTGTACATCCACTTTGATCGCATTAACACTTCCCTTGATGGCATACCTTGGGTAGCGCTTCTCCATTAAGGCAGAGAGAACCCCAAGGATTTTCGTTATCACAATAACCCTTCATTAACCACCACAACAGTCCTTCATTAATGTCAATGAGACAGGTTTTGTGGAACAATCTCGAATCCTTGCACCTGGCATCAACTCCACCGTTGGATTCGAGGAGATCAACGGTATTAGCGGCTTAGTACGTAGAATGACGGGTTAATGCAATTCTCAGCGAGGTAAGGATCATTTGGTTGTGCAAATATGGTTGAACATTGGCTCTGGGATAAAAGGGAACGTAGATGGTGGTATGGAGGAATGACATAGCTTCCCTATCTGATTCACCTCTACAGGAACACATGTATAATGTAGATACACCTTGAGCCCCAAATCTCACCTGACAGTTGTCTCTTTCCCTATTTGATACTTTCATTTCTCTAAGTCACTCTACTCGGTCGTGCACATGTGGAAATGTTGATAGCGAGACTTTGGCTTCGGAGGAACGCGTCGAGGGTTCATCCTACAAACCAGAGGGAATGGTAATTTGGCCCGAAAGGTTTCATACAAGGTTTCTTTTTCTTGAGAGCTGGTTATGACAATGTCGTTAATTTTAGGTGCACCTTACCGCCTGTTGTTCGACAATTCCTCCTTAAAATAAGCCCATCCTCTACACCCATATTTATCTAATAATACTCTTTCGTTTTGCTCTCAAGCTTACTCTAATATGTTCAAACTGTCTACAGGTACATTTTGTTGTGGGGTTTATGAATACATACCTAGAGGAAGTTTTATGGAGTGAAGTTGCATCCTTACAATGGTTACTGCCTTCGATTTCATGTTGGTTCCTCTCTGGCTTGTCTGGCGAATGGGTTCCAGGCGACAATCTCTGTTTAGATGGAGGATTGTTTGATTTTCTTTATGTTAATGTATTAAGGTTTCTCGCCAACCGAAGTTCCATGACTTTTCAATAGATATATAGTTCTTAAGGCTCTTGTAGAACAGAATGATGGGCGATGGATGCACCCAATTTTGAGCCTGATACTACACTAGTATTGTGACATTATGGGGTTATATGCATCTAGCTTTAACTGAGGGTTTGAATAACTTCGTTGTGATTATGTATCTCAAAATAATTGCTCAGTTCCTTTCTTTTCATGATAGCTCGCCGTCAGGGTTTTCCCATCATGGGTTTAGTTGCCTATAAGCACTCATTTGACACACATCTATATAGTTGGGTAGTTATAAATGAATTTCATTACTATCTTTGTTTTCATTGTTATAGTACAGGGTTGTTGAACTTTGTTTTGATGGGTTAAGCTTAGCTTGGGTATTGAATAGCTCATGTCAGATCTCCGTGAATACTTGAAGTGGATAAGGGTAAATATCGTCTTTTGAATGAGAATTTCATAGTTTGACATTATAATTATGTTTTCTTTTGATTAATATGGTTTAAAGAAATACCTGTTAATTTCCATGGATTGACAAAATACGGGTTTCTGGCCTTAATAAATGTAGGCCATTAAATTTTTAATGCGAGAGTTTATAATCAGAAAATAACATGAATAGCTGCTCCACTACATGAATTTTTTCTTTTTCTTAAGGTTTAGAATAACTGATGCATTTTGTTTCAGTATATGGAAATTAAATTTCACTACCTTGTTTTTCTTTTATGTAATGATATTTGTAACTATCTGATTGTACTAAAATTGTAAAGGAAGGAAATATGCCTCATATTATCATTGACAGTCTTACTAGTAATTCATTAGCGTGTCAACCTGTGAATTTCATAAAAATAAAGCAGCTAATCCTTCTCCTACTGATTATTATTAAAAACAAAATTGTTACTTATATGTTTCCATGCTTTACTTGTAAGCATGCACGTGTTTTCCCCTGCCTGGAAGGTCTCATCACCTAGCCATGGATCTATAAATTATGTCCAAAATCCCCCTCCGAGCTCTTCCAACTCCTGAAAGTGGCCAAAACATCTTGGTACCGTAGGCGTCAGGACTATGTCCAGCCTCAAGTTTCGTACCTCTCGGCTGTTATCCAAGGTATTTTTCCCATTGGCTAATTTTTCTAGTTCCAGGAAAAACTATTCACAGCATAATCCCTTCTACCACTTTTTCCCAACCCCCTCAGGGTTCCATGATTTTCCTTTTTGAAGGAAAGATGGGAAAATTCTTGTAACTGTTTCGGGAGTTATTTTAACTAATTCCTTAGTTTTTTTACAAACTAACCAAATTCTTTTAATTAATAATTAACAACATATGTTCTAGCTTTTCAGCCTAATTGTTTTAACAATATAGGTTAATACAAAATAAAATTGAGTAATAAGTAAAACTTGGTAAAAATAAATGTTGGTGCATCATTAGTTGTTACAAATCCCTCCCCTTGAAAGGAACATAGTCCCTGGAGTTATTTTCAAGCAAACAGTGTCGAGTATGCTTCCTGCATAGCTTCCTCTTCTTTCCAAGTAGCCTCATCCAAGCGGAAGTACTTCCACTGCACTTTAACCTGGGTGATGACTCGTTTCTGCAAGATGGTTTCTCTCTGATCGAGGATACGAAGAGGCTCTGCCAGAAACTATCCCTTGGGTTCGACTTGCACAAATGTAATCCGTTGTTAGAATTTTTTCAAAACAACAATTCATAAATTATTGACTTTATTCTTTTATTTCCTGTATGTTTTCCTAGTTAATAATATGTCAAGGGTTGTACACATATTTTTTTTAACAAAGACACATGAAAAACATTGTGGACTCGGATATGGTCTCAGAGTGCTAGCTTGTATGCTATGGGCACAATCTGTTCCATTATTTGAAAGGGTCCACAATACCGGGGTGCCAATTTAGCACAACCCTTCCAATGTAAAGTACTTTTATGGGGTTTAACTTTCAAATACACATGATCCCCCAACTGGAATTATTTATGAGTCCTTTTATTATCTGCATAAACCTTTTTCCTATCTTGAGCGTCTTTTAAGTTCTAGTGAACCTTTTTAACAATGGCCACCATTTCAGCTAACATATTGGGACCTAATGCTAACTTATTAACTAGACTATTCCAATCAGTGGATATCGTACAGTTTCTTTGGTACAACACCTCAAAAGGGCTCATACCCAATGATTCATGATGTCCATTATTGTAGGCGAAATCTACCAGATGGAGGAAGTCCTCTCACTTGTGTTTTTCTTGAATTACGAACATCCTCAACATGTTTCCTAGAACTTGATTCACTCATTCTGTCTGGCAATCTGTCTATGGATGGTAGACACTGTTACGCAGTAATTTGTCACCATCGGCCACCGTCCTTGTCGCGCCCCCACTGTCAAACATTGGAGGACACATTTACGGGTCTGTGACCAGTGACATAACTTGAAAACACTTGCATTGAGGCCTCCTGAGTATGAAGTTCAATAACCTTGAAGACACCTTCTGAAGATTAGCCTTGGAAAATGCCTTTTTCCCAGTAGCGCGGGTACACAGTATATTACCCCGCGCCAATGACCCAGTCCTTACAAAGAGGGCGCGCCCATAAGCGCTCTGTCCCAGAGCACGGCCCGCGCCACACAATTTGGGCATGATTTTTGGCCAGCGCATGCTAGAATGCTTTTTCCCTTGCGACTCACTCAGTTCCCCGAAGGAAAAAGCTCACAAAAGCATCCGGGTTTCGGCTTTTCTATCTAAGGCAACGGCTATTATGAGACATTACCAAAACTCAGAACGTGTCTACATACGATGAATATCTCTTCTCCCTTCACCTATAAAAGCCTGTCTCCACATAATAAACAGGCTAGTTCAGAGTTTTTGGAGATTAAAACAAAGGAGCAAACAAGCTAGTGTGAGAGAGATAATCTTTTGAGCCGAAAGTTGAAAGTAAGGTTATGCTGCCGGATTGATGAGAGAGGAAGTGATTTTGCGAGACGTGTCGGACTGACTGCCCACCCAGCTAGAAGAGTTTACAGTGTCAAGCCTTAAGTGGTTGTAATCTCTTCTCTCATTACTTTAATGCAAAGCGACTGTCATTATGGTTTCATTTATGTGTTACATCGGTGATATGTGAATTGTATCTTGCTTGACTGGTACATAGCTGTATGTTTTTGGATTTTATGCTTGTTGTGGTTTATTCTTCACTTGTGCAGGTGTCTATGAGCGAATAGCGACCGGCCGGAGATAGAGGATAGGAGCGACACTTTCCCCCACAACAAACAAGCGTTGGATCCCAGGTTGGTCTCCTAGATTGACTGTTAAATTATATAGCTAGAAACTTGCATGCAGCGTGATTGATTGTTGCTAGACCCCTTCGGGGCTAGTGGGATCCACCTCTGTCCGCAGAGGGGATTTACCTCCGCAACAAATTGGCGACTCCACTGG
>APFE031244011.1:0-30836 GCA_000404065.3 Pinus taeda
AAGCTGAGATGTTTGCTCTGCTATATAGTGCTGCTCAAGCTCCCCCTGACAATAAGCAAGGTCTGCAAAAGGATGTTCTATATGACTCTATCATAAATGACCTTCTTATCTCAAAAAGACTCAAAGCATACATCCATCACCCAACCGAATGGGGATCATCCATCCAACCAATTGGGAATACACCAGAAATATGAAAACCAAATACATTACATCATCATCCCATGCATAGTGAGAAGACATAGGCCGTTACATGACCTGAAGAGATGACTACAATAGATAGACCATTACAACATGAGTCTTGCTATGACCTTTACATTGAATGATAATGACAGAGACCAAACATCTAAATAAGCTCATGGCAAAGATCAGCAACAACACTGTATCAAGGTACTTCTGCATCAACTCATTCATAACCATCCAGATCTACATGAACCAAGAGCCATCAAATGGAAGCATCTTCATCAATCAACATATGTACGAAACAACCTATCATCATATAGGTAAGATCTCATCATCATCATGTCTCCATCAATGCAACTTGAATAATAATCCATGTATTCAGCCAACAATCCTCATCCATATATGTGCCAAGAACAATAAAGACTCCATGCAAACACCATTAGAGAATCAACCACCAATCTGATCATGTGCATAACTCATCACCATAGCAAGATGAATCATGAGCATTTTCACCAAGGACCATAATGCCAACAATAACATATTCTCCCCCTGAACCTGTGCCATCTGTCAGATCTGATCATGCATATCAATAAGAAGAGTCAGCCAATAGATGCCTTAAGACAAGTACGCCGTTTTTCTTTATCTGTCCTGCGTAGCCACGCACTTCATCTTCTGCTCCCCTGCGCACACCCGCAGAGATCCTTCTTCTGTACTGCGTACATACGCAGACAGTCTTCAACTACAGTGCGTACCCATGCACCTGTGCCATCAGTAGACCACGTACCTCCGATCTTGCTACACACCTGTTCTTCAGTTACTCCGCGTACTTCCGCATGTGTTCTTTTGCTAAGCCGCATATCTCCGCACAGGGACTGTGCCTTCGCTTGCGTAGCTCCGCACCGGATCTTATACTCTGCTGCGTACGCCCGCACTTTCACTGTGTATCACCTGCGTACCTCTGATTAGGGCCGAATAACAGTCCTCCTTTGTGCCACTGACAGTCAGATTTCTAGATCTGATCTTGTGCTCAAGAAATCATACTTCATAGATCTATTTCACTTTCCCTACTGCCTTTCTTCAAAAAATCATATACGCGATTGTGCAGTATCCAACTCGCGTATATACGCGATTTCCCTTTATGGAGTTTGCATATGAGATTCAGGACACTGAAGTTTTGTACTTTCAGCTCCCAATGATTCTGGTATGTCTGTACGTTGTGCTATGCTGCCTTTCTCTTACTGTACTTCCTTTTTCCTCCATATCTTCAAGCTTGATGATGTCATTTTCTCCTTTAGATATGGTGTCCACACTTTGTTCCTGCATTCCTTAGCTATATGTCCAAGCTTGTTACATGCATAACATCTTACATGTTTCATATTCCTCCTGTAACAATCAGTAGCTTTGTGACCAAACATATTGCAAGCAAAGCAATATCCAAAAAAGTACCTTGATTGAGATGACCTTTCTGCATAATGGTCTTGAACTCTTCTTCTTCTACATCTAGCTGCAACATGTCCAAGATTATGACATACATAACATTCAACATTATTCATAGGAGGAGTAAAGGATTTTCTTTGAGGAATCTCTTTCCTTGGTTGGTGATGAGATGGATCTTTCATTTCTTCTTTGATCACTTTAGATTCTCTTTAGAGTTCCTTGCTTCACCTTGTGAAGTAGATTCACCTTCAACCGATTCATGAAAACCAAGACCAGTCTTTATAGCAGGAGACCTTTGACTACTAAGAATATCATCCAAGACTTTAGAGCTATCTTGAAATCGTAAAAGCTTATCCTTTTCTTCTATTTTACCTTTCAAGATACTTACCTCAACCTGAAGCTGTTCTTCCTTTTCAAGAGATTTCCTTTTCAAATCTTCTTCAGCTTTTCTTCCTTCTTCCATTTGTTCCCTAAGTTTGAGAATCTCCTTTTTTTGTTCTTCATTCAGATCCTGCTGCATTTGTCGAACTCGGAAGGCACATTCCAGCTGGGATTTTAAGCTGATGGCTTCATTGTCTTGTTTTTCAATTGCTTGATGTAGATCTTCATTCTGCTTCCTTGATTCTTCAAGATCTCCTTTTAGTGAGAGGATTGTAGCTTCCATATTTTCATAATAGCTGGATCTATCTTTGAGTTTCTTGATGGTTGTGCTCCTTTCGTTGACTTCTTTTCTTAATGATTTCACTTCATGCTGCAATTTTTGAAATTAGTCTTCCTTGTCGTTGAGTAGTTTTCTTACCTTGTTTCCTTCTTCTAGTTGGGCCTTCAGTTTGGTAGCTTCTTCTTTGAAGTCACATTCCTTTTTGTTCAATAGATCTTGTTGATTTCTAATTTTGTCTGTCAGCCTTTTAAATTTTGCCTCTATTTGATATCTTTCTTGTTCACCCATAAGAGCAAGTTCAGTAGTTTCACTATCACTTCCATCTTATTCACAAGGAAATATAGGTGGAACATCAGAGGATAACACATTCATTCCTGATAATGATTCTGAATCTGATTCTGAATCCGAAGAGCTTCTTATGCCTAATCCCCAATCGATTCTCCCACTGTCATAATTCTTCTGAGATGACTTCTTTTTCTTAGATGCTTTCTTCTTAAGTTTCTTTCCCATTGTTCCACGGATCTCCTTCAATCGATCAAGCTTCTATCAAAGGACCTGCTCTGATACCAATTGTTGGAAATAATACTGAGAGGGGGGGTGAATCAGTATTATCACATTAATAAAAAATTTTCATTTCCAAACTCTGATTCATATATGCTACTTCCACAACTTCTTATGACTAAGTTAATTGACCTTCAATGAGTGCATTAGAACATTATCAACCATATTATCAGTTAACAGATGCAGTAACATAGAATAGATCATCACACATAAGGCACACACATGAACACCATGATATAAGGTGGAAACCCAAAGCGGGAGAAAACCACCTGCTGCAAGTCATCTCAATCTTCTTCTTAATAAGAAAATCCTTTTACAATATTTGTACTGGTGCAGTCTTATACCAGTACAGGAGCTACAACCCCCTTTGCTCTTGTACTAGCCGATTCATTTACTAGTACGCAGGCTGCTACCTGCTACAATGCTCCAAAGATTCCCCTTTGCTTTTGTACTAGCTTAAGTACTAGTACGTAGGCGCCGGCCTACAATCTTCTCTCCTCCAGGTAGCACGTTTCATCAATTTTCATACTGGATACACTGAAGCACAACACATAATCTGAAAGGCCACGTTTCATCCAATTTTCATACTGGACCCAGAAACATCAAATGATCATCAAGTACCAGTAAGTCACCCAGATAACCAGATCCACAATAACAGTAAACTAAACCCAGAACACCTTATCAACAAAAAAGTCAGTCAACAAAAGATCTTAAGACAGATACGCAATTTCCTTTTCTCTGGCCTGCGTCGCTACGCACTTCACCTTCTGTGGCGCCGCGCACCTCTGCAGCTGCGCCTTTTGTGGCGCCTCCGCACTGTGCCTTTGGTGGCGCCTCTGTGGCGTCTCCTATGGTGCCTCCGCACTGCACCTTCTGTGGTGCCTCTGTGGCGTCTCCGCACTGCGCCTTCTGTGGCGCCTCTGTGGCGTCTCCACATTGCGCCTTCTGTGGCGCCTTCACACTGCGCCTTCTGTGGCACCTCCGCACTGCACCTTCTATGGCGTCTCCTGTGGCGCCTCCAAACTGCGCCTTTTGTGGCGTCTCCACACTGCGCCTTATGTGGCACCTCTGTGGCATCTCCACACTACGCCTTCTGTGGCGCCTTCGCACTATGCCTTATGTGGCGCCTCCGCACTGCACCTTCTGTGGCGCCTCTGTGGCATCTCCGCACTGTGCCTTCTGTGGCGCCTCTGTGGCATCTCCGCACTGCACCTTCTGTGGCGCCTCTGTGGTGTCTCTGCACTGCGCCTTCTGTGGCGTCTCCGCACTGCGCCTTTTGTGGCGCCTCCGCACTTCCGCAGCTGCAGCGCTCGAGAGATCACCCTTCACAGATTCGCTTTCAACTTCCCTTTGATAGATCAAACTTTTAAAACAATAACCCAATATTTTAGATCTTAAGATATTCGATTTGCAAGAATGATTTAGCCAAGTGATCTCCTTTGCTTTATATAGGCAAGCTTCTTCCTAAAATCATACCATAGATAACCAATACAAGGGGCCATTTTCCATTCGGATCAGGTGTCTTTTTCTTTAATTCTCCCTGCTGTGGTGCCTGTTGTGGTGTCTTCTTCCAATATGACTTCAACCACTGAACCCTCATCAGATGTGTCAGCACCTATTACTTTTTCAGCTTCAGCCTCTGTTTGTGTTTGATTGTCAACCATCAATTGCTCATCATCTGATATGTCAGTCCCTGGAACATCTTATGCGTCAACCTCCGTGGACTCTACCTGTTTATGGATGGAAATATCCTGTAATGTAATTTTCTTCTTTTTATACCAGAGCTTCAGGAATTTCTTCGCACATTAATATTTATAGTGCCCACTGATTCCATCCACGGGTATCCCAAAACAATATCCATATTATCTGCCTCTGAAGTATAAAAATCACCATGCAACACATACTTATCCATAGAAATCTTCAAATCCTTATACACTTGGACATCCTCATCATCCACCTGTGTGTTTTCAATGTGTTTTGCGGAACTTGCAATTTTTTTGCCCAAATTAACATTGATGAAATTATGCTTGCAACTAGGATTTATAGACACAATGATTTTCTCCTTCTGAATCAATCCATGAACCTGCAATAAGGAGATACCAGCAGAAAATAACCCTTTAGGTTCATTGGTTTCCTTCTTTAAAATAAAATATTTGCTAGGTTGTGTGTCTGTCTGTGTGATCTTATCCACAAGATTAGCTTTACGGTCAAAGTGGTCCATAAGATCTTTTGTGAATGTGTCCCAAGTCAAGGGCCTTCGATAACAACTTTGATGCCCTTGCCACCATTGCCTTCTTTCATTGTCCAAGTATATTTTTCCCATACTTAACTGAATCTCATCATCCCTGATGTAATGCAATCTAAAAAATTTCTCCATTTGTGTTATCCATTTGGCTGGATGAGAGCCATCAAATTTATACAAGTCCTTCAATTTCTGATCTAGGGCCGCCATCACAAAAACAATTGGCGAAAATTTGAAATGGTCACAATTTCGTCAATATTGCTCAGAATCCCTATTATGACCTATTTTTGGAAATGGAACAACCATTTTGCATCTACCCATGTGATAGAAATCTTGATCCATGCACTAGAATTTCAGATATGTGCTACAACTCTCCCGTCGTCACCAAAATTTCTACAAAAAGAGCTGATTTTAAATCAACGATATCTCCCTCATCCGGACTCCGATTCGACTGATTTTTTTTTGAAATTGGGTATTTTTTCACATAGAGTCCAGATATGCAATTAGATTTTGCATATCTTGTACCAAGGCATCCAGATCTTCGCCGCAAACTCGCTGCCCTGAAAAATTGTCTGCAATCCCTCTGATTTTTAGATCAGTGATATCTCCTTCATCCGGACTCCGATTCAACCGATTTTTTTTTTGAAATCAGGTAATTTTCACATAGAATCCAGATCTACAATTAGATTTTTTAGATCTTGCACCAAAATGTACAGATCTGATCTGTAAACTCGTCGCCCCTAAAATCCTGCAAAAAATAATAATAATAAAAAATTCGCCACTGTTATGGCTCTGATACCACTTGTTATAGCTTTGCTACCACTTGTTATAGGTCTAACCTGGAAATATTATAGATATGATATGAAAATATAAGACAATGAAAATAAACCCAGAAATAATATGAAATGATTCTCCACTTTTTTGCCCAAGAAAGTGCTTTGATACCACTTGTTGTAGATCTATCCCAGAAATATTATAGATCTGATATGAAAATATAAGACAATGCAAATAAACCCATAAATAATATGAAATGATTCTTTATTGATCAAACCCTTAAGGTAGGGCAACACCATACATTCACTCCTTAAGGAAGGAGAACACTCCACAAGCCAATGCCTGTACATTACAATAAACCTTGGACAATATTCCTTGACGTCTCTCCATGTGGAGTCTCTAGTCTCTATGAAGCCTCATACATGCAAACCATGGATCATTACCATTGGTTCCCTCATACCATCGACAATACCATGGCCCAATTACATTATTACTAACTACTTGTGGTCTCTTACATGATATGGGTTAACCACCTTATTTATTACTATGGCCCATCCCATTATTACATTATTACCTTGGGTACCTCCCTTGGTACCCCATATTATCCCCCCTAGGTATATAACATAAGACAATACATTGACACATGAAATACCAAAGAGAATGAGCTTTTATTAATGAGTGTAAAAGCCAACTAGGTTTGGGACTTCCACAAACCACCCGACCATAGATTGGTTGAACCAAATCTTTCTTTCAACCAATCACCCCCATTCCATATTCAAAGCATGAATGTGGGACTCAAAACCAAACCAAACGAGATTTCCTAAGGCTTTAACGCAATTTCCACTAGATCACTAGGCCCTAAACAAGCATGGATGCCACCATATTTATCCACCTGCACTGTGAGGAATTTTCATGTCTCCGAGTCTCTAGGATTTATCGAATATCTTGCCATACAACGGTCGAGGATTCCTAGGCCTAATCAGGAATCCACCCTCCAAGATTTACCATATATCCCACCATTCACCGATCAAGGATTCTTAGGTCTGATTGAGCGCACATGCCTATAGGATTTACCATATATCCCTCCATTCACAAGTCAAGGATTCCTAGGCCCACTGAGGCACCCAAAATTTGGCTTTACCGCAATCCCAGTTTGGTTCAGGGATTCCTAGACCTTGTGTTATTTATTTCAGAGACCACCTCACTCAGTCTTGAAACCATCTAACAATCCATCTCAACCAAATGCAAGAGAACCCATCACACCATGGCTATTTGGAAATGGCAAGGCAAGACTGAAGGACACTGTCACACCTACAAATAATCCTGTTGTAGCTGCTAGATGTTGATCTTCCTTGCTTGACCCTTTCTTTCCTTTTCCCTCTTGGTCCTTCCTTTGCTTTCCTTGATCCAATGTTAGAGTGCTCCAAGAAAACTCCAAGTGTCCAAGAGTGTGAGAGAGAGGGAATAAAGAGAGAGCTCCAAAACTGAACTGACAAAAGGTACCAACCAATCCTCAGAAGCCTTATTATTAATGAAGCCTTTATTTTCTTCTATTGTCCATTATTTTCCTTCATTTTCCTCCTCACATGCAACCTGTGACCTTTCACCTTACTTTTCTCCTAATTTCCATTATTTTCATAAGTAAAATGTCAATTAATGTCTCATGCCTTTCCAAAGCTTTTGCCTTTGCCTTTGCCAATTTCCTTTGGCCATAATAAACCAAATGAAAACCCACACTAGGATGTTTTTCCCAAAACTCATCTTGGAATATGTGTCCCATGACCTTGGTTATCATTTCGCCTTTATTAACTTTATTTACATGGAATTTTGACCAGGGTTGTTACACCAAGCTATGACCAAAGGTCACTCATTTTCTTTGGCTCATCAGGAAAAGAAGAATTTTAACATGGGATCACCTTCAATGGAAAGGGTTCATGGGCCCATCCTAGTGCCTTATATGCCAATGCCATGAGGAAATAACAAAACATTTGTTGAATACATGCGAGGTGGTTGAGGAACTTTGGAGCAATATCAGGTCTCTGTTTGGTTACCTGGATCACTCCCCTAATAGTCTTTGGGAAACCATGGAATCCTAGAGAATGAATCTCTTCCATAGTCATGTGGTCAATTGTGCTTGGGTTCTAGTTCTAGGGTTCCTCCTTTAGAAGCTCCAAAAAGAAAGAAACAAAATTATCTTCAAAGATCAAAGAACATAAGAGCAATTTGTTTAGAAAACCTCACCACATAATGTTAAGGAAACAATCTTATATGAGAAATGGACCTCAGAGGATTGGAAAGTAGAAGGAGAATATGCTATAATTTTAAGAGAATTGGATATTTCTCAACATATGTCGGGCTCTTTTGTAACCTCTTGTGGTGGAACTCCTAATTCTTCCATGGCGGGATTCATCTTTCCTTCGGTTGGCTTCATTAAAATAAACTTTGATGGGGCTTCCAAAGGAAACCTGCATGGTCTGATTGGATTTGGGAGAGTCCTTCAGGACGACCAAGGAATCTAGTTGGTTTGTTTTCTGGACCAAATGGGTTTACCATAAACAATGTGGCAGAACTTATTGCGTTGGAAATATGGTTGAAGTTTTCTTTAAGCAAAGGAATATTGAGGTCGCAGATTATTGGAGACTCACAACTGGTTATCTGCATGGTGCAACAACTAACTAACGGTGCTCCAACCTCAAAAGTTACATGAAGTTAGCACGTGGACCTCCTAATATAATCTATCCATGACTTGGTCCTCTCTTTTCCCTACATGATTACTTCTCACACTAAGTGATCAGGGAATAGAGCAATAAACTGGATAACCAATTATGGTATTCAAGATCTCGATCAAGAACTAGTTACCATGTGGCCTCCAGCTATGGGTCATAGTGAGATGGAGGAGATGATTAACATCTTGGATAGTGACAGGGCCTCCCTGATGGGGGTGCATATCGACGGTGTAAGAAGTGGGGAGGGAGCCTTGCCTCAATCTCCCACTTGTCATCACATGTAGGATATGAGTGGCACACATGAAATGTATTTCCCATATGCGGAGAATGTTCTAGAGCAGGGGCGAGTATTATATGTATTTGTATGGAGCTTCATGCATTGCTTGTTTAGTTCTGGTATGGGAGTGTAGTGAACCAATTTTTTTCCCAAATTGTAGTGCAGGGTGGTTTAGGGTTTGAACCAATCCATGCTCTGCTCTTTGGAAAGGCACCAATGTGTTTTTGACCAAACCTTGGAGGCAGTGCTTAATTGTAGTTTTGTTGGTGATTGTGTGCATTTGGGACCCAAGGAAGAAGCTTCTACTTCAGGCCCTCCTATGATTCTGCTTGCCATGGCTAAGTCGATGTAGGTGGGGCTTGTCGACACAACTTATTTGGTGGGGGAGCGCTTCTAGTCTAGACTATTTGTTATGCCTGGTTGACACATTTTCTTGGCCTATCTATGTCTTTCTTAATTGTGAGGTGGTTTGTTTCTCTATGGGTTTCGAACGTATCCATTTCATGTCGTTAATTATAACCAGTGATGGAACTTGGGGGTTTCATAAGAGTAGGGGAGAGTCTTTATTTCACCCTTCAACATTTTGGTTTGAGGGATTTGGTTGGGGTTTCACTGGTTGGGACATTGTGCACTTTGTTGAGTTGGGTGGTAAAGGGGTTTCATTACCCTATTGCTTGGCCTCAAGATGTCAAAGAATTGTGGTGGTTGGGATGTGATTGACTTCCAGAAGTTAAAATGTGTGGGGTGTGTAGTTAGGCAAAGTTTTCAGAGTGATAGGTTAGGTGTTTGTTGTACTGGTCTGAGCGGTTTCAGCGTTGTTCGGTGGCATGGACTATTCTATGGTTTAACAAGCTAGAAGGGCGGACTGTGTTTGAGGCTAGGGGAGAGTTGGGTTGTTGTTGTGGTTAGGCTAACATCTTGGTCTATCCCACACTAGTTTGCTAATCCTTGTGTTGCTTTCACGCATCAACAATGAGGCAGGGTTTGTCGAGGTTTTGGGTCATGGGGTTAGTGGGTAGAGCACAGGTCAAAAAACTGTGATTTGCGGGAGACATTGGATCCTGATCCAAATCAGTCTCTTAGTAGAATTGAGCGACCTCCTCCTTTTGAAAATCTTGATAACAAAATTAGTGCCACATGCAACACTGGCTAGCTAATCTGCAACGGGGACAATGACATGTATACAACAAGTTGGATTAACTGGAAGGAGGACTAACACACATAGAGAAGCACACACATTGTAATTTCAGTCCTCCTCCATCACCGAGTACTAGGACGAGACCATCACTCTGGTAAACTCTTCTGATTTGGGATGATCTTTGGTTGCATTAAGATCCTTGTGGTATTTTGGTTGTATTGAGCTATCATTGTGCGCTTTTATAACTTTTATGATCTCCTAGTTTTTTGGATATGCCTTTATTTCTTGGCCAACAAATTCAATAGGAGTGAGGCTCAGAGAACTATGCTTATTTTCTCATCACAATGTAATCCAACTCTGAATTAATCAAAACTTTTGATCTATAAAAGAAAACAAATTTAAAAATGTTGATAAAAATAAAAATATATATTAAAGAAAATGAAAACAAAATATAACACCATTTAAAAATAAAAATTAAATTAAAAATATAAAAAACATATGAAAATATAATAAAAAATATAATAAGACAAATTATTAAAAAAACAATAATTAAAATAAATCAAATCATTTTCTATCAGAAATAAAAATATTTCATTATGATAAATTCCTTGTAGGAGTAAAATTGTATTGAATTAGGGTTCTCCAACTTAAGAGAGAAGACAATTTAAAATGACAAAAATATGCCCTCGAAAAAAGAAAAAAAATGATTTTGCATCAATGTTTTTCAAAATAAGCATGAAAGTCACCAACATTTTAAAAAATTTATCCATATCTTTTTTCAAGCGAAAAAATGGAACTACTTTTATTAAAGATAAAAGTCATTACATGTTTAGAAGTACATGAAACAACATTCCAACAAAACAAAAAGAAGCTGGAAATCGGGGATCTGAACCAAATAAAGAATAGAGGAAACCTGTAGTACGAAGAAAAATGTTAAAAAAAGAAGGCAACCGCCAAAGATGCCAAAAAGAGGATCCAACAATCAACACACATCGACCTAGAGCCAACATGACAGCGACAGGAAAGACAAAAAGAAAAAAAAATGACTGATCTAATTAGTAAGCAGAGAATTTTTTTTGCATGGATCATGCCATTGATCTAGAGACTATTATGAAAGAAACCTAGAGTTGTTGATACTCCTCGCTTGGACAACTCGTCAACCACAAATTTCTATTCCCGGTATATACGGGAAAAATAAATCTTGTTAAAATAGTCTTTTAGACCCATGATCTGCTAAAGCTAATGGAATAGGGATGGGACATCCAATGATGAAAAACCTTGCACCCAGTCAATGGTGGACTTGGAGTCTCCAACAATTCGAATCTCCTCAATGGCAAGCCACTTTGCAAGTCTCAGGACTCCCCATAGGGTCGGGACCTTCGCTCAGCAGTTGGAACTTATTCTACCCGATCAATAGAATCTGCAAGCAGTAGTTTGGTCCACCATGATATAAGTGCCATAGCCAAATGCACCCTATGAACAAGCTTCATCAAAGAATCTGGCAGGGAGGATAAATCTAATTGAATGACAGAGACCACTCTACTATGAACATCAGGCTTCCAAGGACCCACCTCCAGAAAGTAATCCATTATTTTCATGCTGGTAGAATGCATGTCAGGAATCTGATTTTCAAAAATGAAATAATTCTGGCATACCCATACACCCCATAGGAAGTATAATGTGAGGGCCCTTACTGCCTTCTCAACGGCTCCCCAATTGGACATCCAAGAAATAATGGAATGTCGATCTAGAACCGATTAAACTTTAAGAGAAAAAGTAATCTCTTCCCAAATTGCAATTGCAAAAGGATAGTGTAAGAAAAGGTGTTCAACTTCCTCACAGGCCGATCCATAAAGTGGACACCAGCTAGGGCCCTGAAAGCCTCTTTTAATGAAGATTTCCCACAAACCCTCTTTCAATGAGGATTTCCCACAAATTTATCTATACTTAATACATAAGAAAATTTAAAGTGTCAAAAATAAACCCCCCAAAAAGGGGGTTGATACTGCATCAACATTTTCAAAATCGGCATGAAAATCACTAACATTTAAAAAAAATCTTCATATTTAAAACATAAGAAAATTGAAAGTGTAAAAAATATGCAAAAATAAAGGTTGATGCTACATCAACACGTTTCAATTTTTTTATGAAAATCATGATTTTTTGTGACCTCTAAAAAAATAAGAACTCGATACAGTTCTCATTCAGTTGGTAACTTTGTTCTAAGTAGACATTTTGTGATGTCGTGTTAGTGAGCTAATGGTATTCGAAAGTGTTTTCATACTATGATTTTAGAAAATTTGTGATGAGATGTTAATTGATTCAAGAGACATAAATTATTGTCTTTTGGGGTGGGGGGGGGAGGCGGCTCTCATTACAAAATATGTCCTTGGGAATGCTTTCTTGGGTAGTCATTTTTCTATATGTCTCAAGTGAACGATTTCTTGTCTAGGCTATGTAGTGGTTGTTTTACTAGTTGCATTATGTTAAATTTCTGTCTAAGTTACTGAAATAGTAATGGCGCCAATTCGCTAAATAGAAACGGATCTAGATTACATGATAGATTTGCAAGCGTTGTATTTTGGGGAAAATCAATGCATTGTGCAAAAAAGAAGAATGTTTTCTACAATGTTGGAACTAGCTGGTGAGATTGTTTTTTGATCGTTAACACCACCATACTTGTGCTTTGGAATTATTTCAAAATTTGCAATAAAAATCTGAGCATTTGTAATAATTTTTTATTCTCATGTTGTTCGGTAAGTTGTGCAGGCACAAGTAATGTTAATGTCATTTCAACGTTCTTATATATGAAATCTACACAAAGCATTGGTCTTGCATTATTTGCTTTGTCCAAAAAAATTCTATCTGTAACAAACACATCCCTATAGAAAATTCTTTCTTTTATATTCGTATTGATATCTTCAATTGGTATTGTATAGGCTAGAACCTTTTTTTGCTTAGTTATAAGCATTGGATTGAAATAAATTCTTGAAAAGAAAAGAAAATTGATATCTAGTTGGATAAACTTGGACAAAACTAGTTTTCTGCCTCTATTTGTTGTTTCTATTTTGCTTGTTTCGTAGTGTCTAGTGCGATATCTACTTTTGTAAGTGTGCAATTTCTATGTATTTTCCATTTTTTTAAAATATTTCTATATATTTGATCTAATTCATATCTTTGGAGCATGGAAGATGAACACAAATAGAACATATACAATTAAAGACAATGATAACTTGGCTAAGATTGTTCTATTTATTGTCATTTGATTATTATGTTATACAACTCTCTTTTTTTTGCTATATTTTTTATTTATTGTAATTAAAAGCAAGATTTTTTCAATTTTCCGGAAACGTATAACAATTAGAGATACATATTCAAGAGAACAAGTACAGGGAAAAAGGTACTTTGAAGATTTTCATAAAACATTTTTGCTTTTCATTGATTTTCACATTTGTTCATTTTTCAATTTAGTCTGTAACGAGGAACTATAAATTATAATTTATCAAAACTAAATTCTATTTAGTATTTTACCTATATGCATAGAAATTAGATTCTATATAGTAACTATGAACTTGATATTAGAATATACATTATAAATTACTTTGTGATATCTCATTCTGTTCTCATAGTGAAATTCTTGCTTAGTATTAATTATAATGTCCTTTCAAGTAGTGATTTCAATGCAATAGTTGTGAACAGGAAAAAAGGATCAATTTCTGAACTGGTCTCAAATAAATATATTGTTAATGATGTAATGATAGACAGAGGAAGGATTCAACATGACAATGAGCATAATTACAGAAGTAGATATCGCACGAGACACAACAAAAGGAGCAGAAAATGGACAAGAAATAGAGACAAAAAGCTAGTTCTGTCCAAGTTTAGCTAACTGAATATCCTTTTTTTTTTAGAATTAATTTCAATCTAATGCTCATGACTAGGAAAAAAATATACAATTTATGCCATTATCAATCGAAGATATCAGTGACAACATAACATGAAGCATTTTCCATGGCGATGTGTTGGTTACCTATCGGATTTTTTTGGATAAAACAAATAAGAGAATTTCAATACTCCATGAAAATTTGTCAGATAAGAAGGAAAAAATGACATTAACATTGCTTGTTCCTACATAGCTTATCGAACAACAGGAGCGGAAAATTATTACAAATGGTAGCATTTCTATTACAAAATTTGAAATAATTCCAAAGCACAAATATGATAGTGGTGGTTGTGAGAAAACTATCTCACTAACTAGCTCTAGCATTGTAGAAAACATTTGCCCTATTTCCGCAAAGTACTGATTTTTCCCAAATATGACGATTGTAAATATGTCCAATAGTTGAGGTTTATTTCCAATTGGCACAATTAGTGTCATTGCTATTTCAACAACACATACAGGGATGCAATATGAACTATAAATCAAATACAATAATGTCGATGAGGACAAGGAAATAGTAAGCTTAGATTTATTTGAATGTTTCGATGATAGTAAGTTATTGTCTACCTTTTATATGATTTACATGTATTGTTTTCAAATATTTCATATATGACAGGTTCGAGCACACACCAAACTTCTTTTAATATATCTTTCAATTCAAAAACAATTGCAAGAAAATACATTTCCGCTCATATTGCTAAAAAAGTAGTTTAAAACCAAGAAATATTTTTCCATACTTCACAATCGGCATTCATATGTTCATTGAAAACAAAGAATAAAATGTAAAGTCTGAGAAAATTGATTTCTTTGACAAGTGGTATGCATAGTAAAATCTATTATTTATTTATATTATATATATATATATATATATATATATATATATATATATATATTTGATTTCAGTTTATTAATTCTTGGTTTTCTATATCAATTTTCGCAACATTTACAAGAACTACTAACAACAACAAGTGCATATACAAATCCATTTAAAGTTTGTGTTTGCAAAATGCAATAGTCCATTGATTACAACTCCTAGAACAATGGATGAAACTATAGTTTATTGTACCATTTGCAAGCAAAATTGTCACTTTATTTACTTCCATCGATTAAATTGTGTGATACTTGCAGACGACAAGACTACAACATATTGTGTTCTTAGAGGCGTAGAATTGGAAAAAGTATTGCTTGATCTACAAAAAGTTTCCTATCAGCAATATTGTGCGGCTAACTAATCCATTATTGATTTGCTTTCCAATTTTGAGATCTATGGCACATTTATAGTAAACCATTAGAATATAATTATGGGTATACAATGATGGTTCTCTTTATTTTCATAGTTGAGAAATGTAATGACGGTATTCCATAGATGGATGCAGTTTCTTAGAAGTGTCTAAGGCAACTATGGCGAAAATGTTGAGGTTACCTATGAAAAGAAGGCATATTAGCAATAGAAAATTGAACAAGTATTTATAACTTAGGTTGAATATGAAAAATTGAGCTTTTTATAAAGTCTACTTGAAAACCCTAGTGAAGTATTGAAGATTGAATTACTAGTGGCTAGTAAGAAATTGACGCCACAATTTAAGCCAATGGTATCTTTGTTGAGTGTTATTTTAGGATATCACAATGACTTTGTTATGGATAAAGTTGTCCTTATGTGCTTAAGGGAAATAATGACAAATCCTAATGAAATTAGGATTTACCGTGAGACTAATTAACATTGTATATTTACTTTGTCTTCTGGTAGTTATTAACATTGTATAAAGACGCATTCCAATGGAGTTGCTTGTTTAAGTTCTATGTTTTGTATTATGCTATTTGATTACTTTATATATACTTTGACAAATTCGAACTTTTTTTCCTTTGCACATATAACAATGAATTTCTAGAAAATATTATGGGTACTGGTTTCGAGAACTAGGGAATGAAAGTTGTTTTCACTAAACATATTTTAAAAGGTATGACACCATAGCAAACATAAAATAAGATAGATCATAAACAAGAGTCTTACTTCCAAGCGACCAAGTTCTCGTAACCAGTAAGAAGACAATTGCCTAGAAGTATCATAGATTAGTCACATGCACACATTACAACAATTGCATCTGTGTTCTTTCATTTTGTTCCTACCTTGTTCCGATCCTCGACTCTAAAATGTCAATTATATTAATGAGAAATCTTAGCTCCTTGTAGAAAAAAAACTCCAAAATTAAGAGAACGTGTTAAACAAAACAATTTCAAATTCATAGTTACCAACTATAATTTGATTTCTATGCATGTATATATAGCTAGGTTATCATTGTCTTTAACTATATCTCTTTTTTTGCTGCCTATTTATGCTTTTCATCGATATGCTAGGTTTCCTTTTCTATATTTTTAGATGCATAGAGTCTAATTTTTTTTTTGTACCTAACTCATTGTCATATGTCGTGTTTCTTTTTGCAATGTGATTTCTTCCATAGTTTTATTGTTTTATCAAATTTACAAATCCTATAAATAGTAAAACAATATTAGAAATCCTTGTTTGCAAGCTTCTATGGTTTGAAGAAGAACAAAAGTCGCCATAGAGGAACCCTAACATATTAATATTAAGATATTAAGATATTAATACTTTAATATTAGTGTTAGTATATTAAGACTTTAGCATTAATTATATTAAATAATATACTATTCTATTAGTAATAATATATTAATATGTTTTTAAATTTATTGAGATATTCATTATATAGATCAATGTACATATTGAATTATGATATTAATACTCCAGTATTAGTGTTAATATATTAAGGCTTTAGTATTATTTTATTAATAGATTAATTCACAATCTATATGATAGATTCTACATTAATATATTAATATTTTTTAATCCTTTAAATTTTAATTCTTTAATAATATTACATTAACCTTAGTATATTTGGGTTTTTAGTTTTTTTGTCTTATGTTTTTAGAGTTAGGTTTCCCCTTTGTTGGATTTTGTTCTTGTCCTCTTTCTCATTATTTATACATCACCTCCCTCTCTTTCTTTTCTCAACCATTTGTCGTGATGATGAGTCTTGTTCTGGACTTGAAACACCAACTTAAAAATGGAATTGAGGATCATATTCTAGATACACTCCAAATATTAAAAATTGTTTTTTCTCTACACAATTTATGTTCGGTAGACTTTTCCATTGCACATGACTTGTTTTTGCAGAGTTTTTAACTATTTTCATTTTAAGTAGCGTGAACCAATAAAAACTTATATTATGGTATATCTAAAACTAATGCACTAGCCCGTGCCACGAGAAGTTGATTGAGTTTATGTGACATTTCACCAAAACATTACCACTGAACAAGGTAGTGTACAAAAGAAGTGTGCGGAGGGGGAATGTGTGCAAAGATATGGAACTGGAGGAATAAAGGTTCTTCTACACATACTCCTCTTTTGTGCATCCTTTCAATATGCTATGATAGATTCTGGCTATGGAACCCTCTACACCTTCTTGATTTGTTTACAACCAATAAGAATTACACAATACTTTAGAGTAAATGTTAGCAATCACTCAAACGATGTCTTGATTATGCATCGATTCGCCAAATAAATACTGAAAAAAAACTTACATTTACCAACAAGAGACATTTTTTTAAATGTACGTTTAACCAATGCTTCTTTTAGATTGAATATTTTTTGCAATCCTTGTACTTTCTTTTGTTCTTTCAACGTAGAAAATTGGTTAAATTTTTAAACAAAGCAATAAGTCAAGTTAATGTCAGCATAACTTTGCCTAAAGGAATGACCAAGTCCCATTTGTTTGCAATTGTACCATTTGATTAGAAAACGTAAGCAAATACTTCCACAGATAAAATTTACATTAGTCTGATGATCTAGTTTGACATAATTTACAAAATTTATGTACCATGAACATGATCATAATATAAGTGATGCAAGGTTATTGGACTCTTCTACTATATGTTTTGAGAAAGTATTTGTCACTCTGATTCCATAAAATTGAAATAAGTAACTTTACATATACTGAATTTAAAAATTGGTTGAGCAAGTAACAAAATTTGCTAATGAATTCTTTATTATAAATGATGGTTCCTAAAGGTTGGGGCTCCTACTGATTGTGCTGCCAGAATGGGATGTCTGTTTACACCATTCATGTTTTTCAAGAGCTCTTCTAGTTGATTTTTTATGGTATCCAGTTCATCTTCCAGTCACCCAAGGCTACTAAAGTTCCAACATGCTATTCATCAACATTAAGATATATTGGCACACTAGATATAATTCGTCGTGCATGCTTTTTCCATTGATTCCTTGCCATTTTTGTAATGTCACCGACCCCTCAGGTTACCATTAGAGGAATATATATATATATTTATATATCTATAATATATAAAACCTGTCAAAACCCAACGACTTCTACTCTATGCATTAGATAGCACCTTCCAGGTGGGTCCTACTGGACACGTCACCCAAATCACCCTCTCCTAATGCTTGCAATTATCTCGACACCTCATATCTTACGGTGACACTTTATCCTGTCAGGAATACAACGTTAGGATGACCTGGTTGTGGGTCCTCCCTCCGCCAATGAGAGCTCTGACGGGCTTGTGTGTATGGCCATGCAGCAGACCCACATCACCACGTTTTGTCGCTCCCAACTCACTCCCAACTCACTCCCAACAACATCCCTTTGTTATGTTGAGCTTCATTCGTTGATCTTGCGTGGATGGTGGGGTCATATGGCCACTTTTCCCATTCGACCATAATACCAACTCTCCTCAGCCATCATATCCACTCCCATGTCATCCCGATCTTTCCCTTTCTGCCTTATTTTCTTGCTTCTGGGATAGGCATCTAGGATTACGTGGCTATGGACCAACTTTCCATCCAATGGCCAAACAACTGGGTGCAGGTCACTGTGATGCCTCCCGCTTCCCTTGCCCAAATCACTAACGCATGTGCCCTTGGATCATTCTGGTAGAACTTTTGGGCTCTCACCTCTAGGTCATATAATTTAGTGGGCCACACCCTTGCATGACCTTTGCTCTTGATTGGGATGCATGTTGACACTACCATTTCATCTTGCTCCACTCACCTTGCTCCCTTCTGCTCTCGCCCTATGTGAATGATCCACGATGAAAATAGTGGGATGACCTGTTAGGTGGGTTGTCCTTTGGCCAATCATGGAACTCACTGGCTGTCGTGGAAGCCAGCTCATCCTAGCTAGTCTCTTCCCAATTGGTTCCCATTTCCTCCCTTAACAACCTTCTGGGGTAACCACTTCAAGCCATGTCAAAATTTTCGCAACCAATCGTGTAAGGGGAAAATTGATCGTGCCAATAGGAGGCTTTCCCAACTAAGGTTTTGATTTGCGATAGGACAAGGTTGTCCAATATTTTCTTATAAGTTTAAGTTACATATTTTGTGCCTCTGTTGTTTTGTGATCAACATTAGCAAGTTATTCATGCAACATCTTATTTCTAGTTTAGAAGCTCATGATTACTTAATTCATTATCATTGTCATCCACTTCAAAGAAGCAACACAAACACATATGTTATACATGTCCATCAGTGACATCTCCCCATAGGGGGATAACCACATATTCAAGCATCAACAACTCAAATGCAACTCCAAAATTATAGAACCATTACAGTCATAAATGCATCATACCTTTATCAACAGATAAACAAGTATAAGAAAATACTTATCTTTGAACTTGTACGGTAACTGAATCTGGGACAAGGACTCTCCACCCAACCATAGACAGTTGCAACCACACTTACTCGCAACTATCACCCTCGAGCCAGATTCTAGAGTCTAAGGGGGATGCTTTCTTGAGAACTTGAATACCAATTGCCAATTTAAATAGGGACTCCAAAGGGCTGCCTTCCCCAATACCACGAGTTGATTACCACTTATTTGTCACACAGGGAGTCCAAAGGTACTCTACCTCACCCCCAAGTGCACACACGGTGATTCACCCCCTGCTAGTGAGTCTAGAATCCACTGTGATGATAGTGTAGTCACCACAAGTATTCAAACATGTCTTCCTTTGATGTTTCTTCAGGATGGCCTCTTACCAATCTATTACAGGGCTCCAAAGTCTACTATCTCAACCCACAACCTCCAGGGGACCCAAGCTATTACAAGGCTCTAGAGATTCCATCCTAACCCATAGCCTCTAGGGACCAAGTTGTTATAGGGCTCCAAAGACCTCTGTCTCAACCCACATCCTCTAGGGACCCCAAGTCCTTACAAGGATCCAAAGACTAGCAATTCAACTCATAGCCTCCAAGGAACAAAGAACCAATCCCCTTATTTTATCTTCAAAGTTGCCTGCTGATTTTTCTCTCATTGGATCCTCGAACTCCTCTGCCTTATTTGCATGCTTCTATCCAACATGAGTTCAAATTCCTCCCCCCATAGATACCTTCCAATGGTCTATTTCTTATTTTTAATTTACTGTTGTGTGCTTGTTGACTCGCAATGCTTAGTCCCTTCATAACTCTCTTTCCTCTTTTCTTGTTGTTGTTTTCTCAAGAAACATAGGCTTGTGTACTTTCTTTTGAAACCCATTTAATTTCAAGAACCAATCTCTTAAATTCCTACACCAACCAATTTTAATGGTTTTCCTACAATTCAAGTTTCTTGCACAAGAAACCACAACATCCCAAGCAAGAAATCCTCCTCCCCAACTTTGGAATTTGTGTCCCTTTGACTTAGTCCCCCTTTTTTCAAATTTCACATATAATAAAATATTTACAATGTATTGTACAGTGATGTGTGGTTTGACAGTAAAGTCATATGGGTGAAGCCCAGGGAGACCGAAGTTCAAACCTCATTGAGTACAATGACCTGCTGTGGTGGTGGCTAGAGGGGCAGATTCCCCTTTCTTGTTGAGTCAGCTCTTGCTAAAATCATAGGAACTTAGTATACCTGACTTGCAGGTGGTTGGTTATGCTCTTGGTGTTATAGTGGCAGCTATGAGGTTTGATCCTGGGTCTCCCCTAGCTTAGGCCCGGCAGTTACTGATTCACCATGTGGTTAGAAAAAAAATATTTACAATGTATTTTATGAGAGGGCCATAGGTGGGGTTGTCATACTCCCCCCCCCTTGAGGGAACACTACCCTTGGTGTTCATCTGCCCATATGCAACACCAAGAACAAAATACGTCACATATTGTTTCATGGAGCTTTATATACACATTTCTATACAATATTTAAATCATGCACATACTTTATTTAACTAGTAAACATGAAGGGATAATTAACTTTCATGGCATCAGCCATTTCCCATGTGGTCTTCTTTGGCCCAAAGTTCTTCTATTGCACCTTGACTTGTTCTATGGCTCGATTCCAGAGCATGATATTACTCCAATCTCGAATGCACATTGGCTTTGGCTGGAAATATCCCTCTGATTCCACATGTAGCACAGACCAATCAATCACATGATTAGAATATTGTACATACCTTTTAAGTAAATAAACATGGAAAACTTCATGAAATCTAATTGAAGGAGGCAAAGCCATCCTATATGACACTATTCCAATCCTCTTAAGGATATCAAATGGCCCACAATACCATGGTGCGAACTTGGCACATGTCCCAATCCTTAGGGAAGTCTTCTTGGGTTTAATCCTCAGACATAAATGCTCCCCAACTTGGAACTCTTTGTGCACTCTATGTTTATGTGTACAACTTTTATGTATATCTTGTGCCACTTTCAAATTCCATTTTATGATCTAAACTTGTTCCTCCATGTCCTTGAGCATATCATGTCCTACATGGACCCTGTTCACTGGATCACTCCAGCTAATAGGAGTGTTGCAACTCCTGCCATACAATGCATCAAATGGGTTCATCTTTAGGGATTCTTGATATCCATTGTTGTATGCAAATTTCACAAGTGGGATATGTTCTTCCCACTTCTTGGGTTGATGCATTACATACATTCTTAACATGTCCTCAAGAATTATATTAATCCTCTTTGTTTGCCCATCTATTTGGGGATGATAGGCTATTCTAAATGCCAAATATATTCCCAATCCTGAACACAATTCCTTAAAAAATCTGGAAGTGAACCTAGCATCCATGTTTGACACAATCTTCTTAAGGATGCAGTGCAACCTCACAATCTCCTTTATGAAAATTTGTGCAATGTCATTAGTGGAATTAGTGAATTTGAATGCTACAAAATGATCTACCTTTCTAAACTTATCCACCACTACCATGATTTCATCATGCTACTTGGATGTTTTAGGCAATCCTGTAATGAAATCCACAGAAATTACCTCCCACTTCCATTTCGGAATAGGGATGGGTTGTAGCAATTCTTCTGGATGCTTGCACTTAGCCTTCACTTGCTATCATTCCATGCATCTTGCCACGAAATCAACCACTTTCTTCTTCAAATTGGCTAGCAGTAGTGCTTTTTAAAGGTCATAAAGGTATTTTGATACCCTGAGCGGCTTGAATAAGGATTAACATGGAACTCTTTCATTATCATCCTTTTCATTTCATCACTGTTAGGCACATAAATTATGCCTTTAGACTTGATTAGGTTGTCCTCAGTGAGGTGATATTCTTCATCCTCACCGCTTCACAACAAATTTTCTTTCAATTGTTGATATTTCTCATCTTGCAATCCAACACTTTTGACTCTTTCTATTGTATTCGTCGTGTAAGAACTTACAATTGCCAAGTGATTCACTTGGATTCTTCTGCTTAAAGCATAAACAACCTTGTTCTCTTTACCTTTAATATACTTAATTTCAAAGTCGAATTTGTTGAGCATGGCCAACCATCTTACTTGCCTGACATTAGTTTCCCAAACAAATATTTGAGCTCACTATGGTCTGTCATAAGCATAAATTTCCTTCCAAAGAGGTAATGCCTCCACATTTTTAAGGCATGACTGATGGAAACCAATTCTAAATCACGTGTTATATAATTTGCCTAATGCTTATTCACCTTTCTAGACTCATAACATACAACTTTCCCTTCCTACATAAAGACTCCACTGGGTCCCTCTTTGTAGGCATGTATGCACACCACAAAATCCTTGTCATGATCTGTAATTCTTAGCATGAGTGCATTAGTGAGAAATTGTTTTAACTACTCAAAGCTTTCTGCACATTGTGCAGTCCACTCAAATATTTTTCTTTTTCTCTGCAAGGTTGTAATGGGATGGCCTATCTTGAAGAAATTCTGGATAATTCTCCTATAATATCCCACCAGTGCCATGAATGATCTATTTTAATCCACGTTCTTTGGAGTTGGACACTCCATTATGGATTTGATCTTTTTCAGGATCGACTGATATTCCTTTTTTTGAAACGATATACCCCAAGTAATGTATCTGAATCTAGAAGAAGTCACACTTTCTAAGATTTTCATAGAGCTTATGCTCTCTCAACAATTGTAACAATGTAGCCAGATGTTCTCATGCTCTTCTTCTGTCTTTGAATATACCAATGTGTCATCAACAAATACAATGACAAACTTGTCCAAATAAGGATGTAAGACATTGTTCATCAAGCACATGAACCTGGCAGGGGCATTGGTAAGCCCAAAGGGTACCGCTACAAACTCATAGTGCCCATATCTTTTTATGAACGCATTTTTATGTATGTCTTCCTCCTTGATGGTATCCTGACCTCAAGTCAATTTTGGGTAAAACTGTTGCTCCTCTCATTGATCAAAGAGGTCATCAATCCTTGGTAATGGGTACCTATTCTTAATAGTCGCCTTATTCAACTGTCAGTAATCAATTCATAATCTAAGCATTCCATATTTGTTCTTTATAAAAAATATTGTTTCTCCCCATGGGGACACACTAGGCCTTATGTAACCTTTGTCAAGCATTTCCTTCAGCTGCAATTTCAGCTCAACCAATACTGGGTTGCTCATCCTATATGGAGTGTTAGGCACTAGTGTTCCTCTAGGTCCCAGCTCAATAGGGAAATATCTCTCTCCATGAGGAGGTAATCCAGGAACCTCCAATGTAAAGACATATACGTACTGTTGCAAAACAGGGCTCTTTTGTAGCAATTCAACTTCCTCATCTTCTATTTCTCTGTCAGTTTCTGCAACCTTGGAAACTTGTACTACAAATACCATACATCCATTTCTTCTTCTACGTTTGTCTTGCACAGTTGTGATTAAACTCATCGAAATGTCCTTTTTTCTACCCTGCAACACTCTTTTCGTTCCTTTCTCATCCAAGAATTCATTTTCTTTTTCACAGTTATCTACCTTGGTCCGGTGTAAGTACAACTAGTCCATGCCCAATAATATTTCATACACATCCAATGGAAACACATTCAAGTGGGATTTTGTGGGCATGCCATTGAGATCAAATGCATAGTACTTTACCCAATGGTTAATTTTTCTTTTTGTCCCAATTTCCAGCTGAGCCAACCAAGGTTCTTCATGCAACTCCTTTCCCAAACCACATTTCTCAACAAGATCTAGGTTGACATAGATATAATAAAAACTTGGATCAATTAAAATAGAAATGAATTTCTTTTGTATCTTATCATCCATCTCAATGATGGATGCCTGGTGATTTGCTTAGAAATTGTCCATTGCTAAGTAAATTCTTGGCATGCTCTAAGCTACTTCACCCACTGTGCTCACCTCCTGAGCACTGTAAATATTTGGCCCAACATCCTGCGGGTGTGGACAATCTCTCCTCATGTGGTTCCCACCCCGAGTCTATCATTTGACTAGCTCTCAACCTTCAAAATTGGGTTGTGCAAACGTCGGTTGCTGCACATTTTTCTTATTAACAACATTGGATTTCTACTGAAACTATCTTGTATGAGCTGGGTGCTTACCTTCTTTATTGTCTAAAATTTTGTTGGGTCAATTCTTCTTATGTCCAATGATGCTTTTATCCTGCCAATTATTTTTAATATCAGGCCTGCATTTTTCTTACTCATGGCAATGTGCTAGCTTCTTGATATCATTTTTCAAGGTTTTGGGTTCCGACAACTCAATTTTATCCCTGAATGCCATAGACAATCCGCTAACGAATCTCTGAATTTTGACTTTTTCATCCTTGAGATATGGCACATACCTCAATATTTTTAAAAACTTGGTGACGTACTCATCATTAGTTAATGGACCCATTTTGAGTTCATAGAAATCTCTTTCCTTACTATCATAATAGCATTCAAACAAGTATTGCTCTCTAATGAGTTTTGAAAACTCATCCTAGGTCAATTATTTCTCAACAATACCTCCAACATTCTTCAAATCCTCCCACCATATGTCTACTTTTACCTTCAGGCTATATGTGGCGACTCTAGCTTTCATATTCTGAGAATAGCCATGTATTATGAAAAACTTCTTCATTCCCAGAAGCTAAGCTTCTGCATCCTCTGCTTTCTTCATATCCCCATCAAATGTGGGCAGCTTTTCTTTCTTAAACTCCTCAAGCATGTGATCTTTCCCTTTTCTCCTTGAATGATGATGATGGTAATGGTGAGAATCGTGGTGCCTCCAGGCAGCATAACTAGATGTTTTTCTTGAATAATGCATCTATGTGTTAGTCCCTCCTCTTGGAGTGCTCGAAGGCTCACCTCCTGGCACAGTGTCCTCACTTCCTTTCCCATGCATATTTTTGGACCTACCACCATCTGCTCCATTGGTGTTTTCTTTTGACTCATGGAGACTTCTCCTGTGTCTATGACTCAGCCTCAACTCAAATTTCCTTTGTCTCTACCAATCCGAGATACTTTAGAGAATGAATGCATTGATCTTTTCTTACCTTTCTTGGGCTCTTACTAACCTCTCATTATTGGCCATAAATCTTCTCACCTCAGCCCTCAGGCTACTCAGGGTGTCTATCTAATTTGGGGAGTGATTCCCCCCCCCCTCATGGCCAAATGTTCTCTCTTCTTCATTAGCTCTAACCCCATCACTTCCATGTTGTGGCTGATAAAAACTGTACTCAACCATTCTAGTCCTAATTGCTTTAACTTCTCTATTTTATGATGCTTTTGGATTGATATCAGCCACACACATCGTTAGACATTTCAAAATAATAAATAAACATATAATCATGACCATGAGCTTGCATTCATGGTTCTTCCATGGAGGTTTTTGTCATGACAAAACAACCATGTTAGTGTACAAACACATTTACAAATCATATGCATCAATCATTCAATCCTTTGATTTTATCACGAGCATAATTAATTACAAACAACATATTTATGGTCAAAATCCTACTCCCACCAAGTTGTTGTCAACCAAACAATTCACATTAACACAAGCTTATCATCAAGGAAACAAACAATAGTTCAAACCGACTTTTAACACCTAAACAATTAATTAGTAACTTTTCAAAAATCATCACTTTCCTCTGATGAATCCCATCCAATCCATGCGTTGAACCTGGATGCTTTGATACCACTTTGTAACATCACCCGACCCGTTAGGTTACCATTAGAGGAATGATGTAATTGTATATATGTTTTTTTTTGTTACTCCACGTTAATGGTTCCACACACACACACACACATATATATCTGATATGCCCTCCAAAATCCAATGGTTTCTGCTCTACACATTAGCCAATGACTTATGGGTCGGTCCCATTGGACACTTCACCACACTCACCCTCTCTCGACACCTCCTATCTTATGGTAACACTTTATCTTGCTAGGAATATTGGGTTGACATGGTTGTGGGCCCTCCCTTTTCCAATGAGAGCTCTGTCAGGCTTGCGTGTATGGCCATGCATACGACCCATGTTGCCTTGTTCAGACCCTTTTGGCGCACTCCCAGCAAAATCACTTTGCTATCCACCAAAATTCATTCACCAAGCTTGCATGGATGGTGGGTCCATATGGTTGTTTTTCCCATTAAACCATAGCACGAACTCTCCTCAACCACCATGCCCACTCCCACGTCACCCCACTAGCCTCCATCCCGATGTTTTCCTTTATGCCTTCTTTTCATGCCTCTGGGCTAGGCGTTCGGGCATACGTGGCTATGGACCAACCTTCCAGCCAATATCAAACAACCAGGTGCATGTCACTGTGATGCGTCATGCTTCCCTTTCTTGGCTCACTACTGCATGTGCCCCTAGATCACTCCGAGTATAACTTTTGTGCTCTTACCTCTAGGCCACGTAATATAGTGGGCCACACCCTTGCATGACCCTTGCTCCTGATTTGGATGTGTGAAAACACTTCCATTTCATCTTGTGCCATTCACCCCACTCCCTTCTACCTGCACCCTATGTGAATTCTAAAGGGTGAACTTGACAATATGACCTTGTTGTAGCAGCTACAACCACCCTCCAAATTTTTTTCTTAGCCTGTTTTGGAGCCTCCCTACCAACCTTCACAGTAGCTTGCCTTGCTTCGTCAAGTCCTCAAGCTTTAGTGTCTTTCTTGCTCAAAGGCAGCCTGTTGATAACAGTTTGATATTTTCCCTTCATAGGATGCTCACCCGAACTTGGTCTAGCTGCAGGCTGAGTAACTTCCCCTTGAAAATTGCGCATTTCTGGAGGGCAACCAGACTTCCCTCCAGAAATTGTACAATCCTCTCTAATAGCCTGCTAGGCTCCAAGATTGTGCAATCCTTCTAGCCAACCTTCCCAACAGGATTTGCGCAAATTTTCCCAGCAGCAGGTTGTTTAGCCTAGGATTTGCGTAAATCTGGGCAGCAGTCAGCTGCTCTACCTAGAAATTCTACAAATCTCCTGGGCAACTAGCCCAACTCCCAGCTAGAAATGCACATTTTTCTCTAGTAGTCAAGCAGTCTCTTGCATGTGCAGCTGAGTTGACCGGTTCCCTCCAAGACTGAGAAAAACATACTTGCATGCATGGGTTGTTTCTCCCAAGGCAACATGCAAAGGAATCCCTTGTTTCAGGGATCTATGTTTAGCAGTTGGAGGTTACATGCAAGAAGCCATTCTGAAACCTTCCACCAAGTGTCGCTTCCCCTAGATTCGTGGAATGCGCATCACAACCTCGGTGCTATCAAAACTCATCAACCGGATGCTACAGAGCTCATTCCTCACATCAACCTTATAGCTTTGACATCCCACATCACATCTAGGAGCAATCGGCACAATCAGCTCAGCTATTTTGGGGTAAGCTCGCTTCCCATGCCTTGTGCTGCATTTCTATCACTTTTTGTGTTTTCGCTTGTGGGAGTACTGTTTTCTTGATTTCTTTGAATGTTTGCTGTCGTTTACATGTATACTAGCTTGTGCTAGCTCTGTTTCAGTTTTTGTTGTTATCTCACTATTGCCACATGCATGAAACTGTTTTGCACGGACATTTGCCCAATCGACGAACTACCTCACCCACATGCATGTTGATCTGTTTGCTGAATATTTCATTCATGTTTCGCATGCACTGTTGATCACTTCTGATATCACTTAATGTCGCCATGCATTCACTAACTTACTTGCTTTCAATTGCCCATCGGTGAGTCGGGTCGACATTGGCTCGGGCTTTGTCTTCACCAAGGCTGCATTGCGTGATCTCGGAAAGGAAGGCTCACCTTCCTCTCCATATTTGCACGTTCCTGCCCAGCATCGACCTCCAGGACTGTTTTGCGCATTTCTGGAGGACAGTGGCTGCTTGGCCCAAGAAAATGAAAAAACCTGTCCCCTGAGCCAACAGTCCTCCCAGCTGGAATTGCCATTGTGCAATCCCAACAGTCAACAGCCAGATTGGACTGTGCATTGCACAATCAGTCAGTCTCCTAGCAGCCCAGACTGTGCCTTGTGCAGTCATGGTAGTCAGTCTCCCAACCTCCGAGCCGGAATTGCACAACCTTCGTGATCTTCACCTAGGTATGTTACAAGTCAGTTCTCATGTTCATTTTGGTCTTCAAATGACAGATTGCTTGCCATGAGTGCTACCATGTCTCCAGGTATTGGAGGTGTTCATTTTCCTCTCAATAGTATAGGTACAATTGTTTCCAGGAGAGCAGAGATGAAGACACCGTTTAGAGCACGCATGGGGATGCAGTCGATCAAGTGTCCATGGACTTGCCTACCCATGAAGACAACAAGTTGTTCGTAGACAAGGACATCAAGATATGACAACAACAACATCACAACGAGCAGCATCATGAACAACAACCAAAGACATCATACCAAATGCAACGAATGCAAGAGGAGGGTTGTTGACAACACAAAGGTGGAACAAGGTTGCAAGCTCAAGCATGTCCATTGATGATGAAAGCAACTTTGGAGACTTTGGCTATCAAATGACGACGCGACATTAAAATCGCGTGAAGGCAGAAGATGGAACAAAGAAGGAGTTGCATGTGCTGAAACAACAACTTAGGACGAACATGAAGCTACATAGAGAGACGAATGAGTTGCAGCAGGAACAGGAACAACAGTGGGCGCAACATGCACTCATAGATGAAACTATACCCGTACAAGTTAAGGATCCATCCTAGCAGCTGAAACAGAGCAGACATGGTGAGCAGTGTTTTTGATTGCATGCAAGGGATTCAACAACATTCATGTCGTTGAGCACGCACATGCAATCCAACCCATTCAACACACTCACCAAGGCAAAGACAAGAATCAAGTCGAACTGGAGTTGAATAGGTACTTCGCAAGATGATGGGCATGACCACCAGCACACACTTGAAGATCAGCACAGACACTATGCATCAGTGTGTTGTCCGTTCAACCATACCTAAGAAGACCATGCACATATTAGCAAATGAGTTGGATGAATAGGCCGGACCAATGCATCAGTCATAATGGAGGCAAGAGTTCGCTTCAACAAGATGTCACCATGAGGTACATGCACACCATCATGGACAACCAGGCTTGGCATCAACTCACTAGCTTCACCATCACAAGCATATCAAGAGTTGGTCTCACCACAATGGACAGAGTGTTACTGATGTCTTACAAGGCTTGCTCAAGCCATGTTTTCTTACATGAGTACATGTGCATTATAATGTTGAGTCATGTCAAGTGTAAGTCGAGTGTCAAGAGTTGGATGTAATAGTCATAGAGTAGGTGAAGAGTCATGAGGGTAGTTGAACTGTCACAAAGGGGAATTTCAAGGGTCACCCCACCCTTTGCTATAAATAGTCCCTCATAACTCATTGTAAAGGCTTTTGGTCAACCAAGCTTCTACTAAGACTATCTTGAAGAAGGCTTGGACAGTATTGTAACGTGCCTTGGCTTCTCCACAACACGGAACTAGTACATCTCTTTGTAAGAGCAGGCGAATGTGGTTGTAACGTTCCAATGTTGGGGCTAGCAGGTTTACATGGTGGATTGTATGATTGTGAATTACACTTCTTTATATAATAAGAGACAACACATTTTCATGCATATGTTGTTATTGTAGTTGGACTGCTCCAGTTTCCTTAATGATGTATGTTGTTTAACTTATGTACTTGTGTATGAACTGATTCACATGAAATTATATGAATCTTGTTGTTAATGTGTTGTATATTTTGTCACCATCCGTGTCAACTGCTCTGCCGGATATCAGATAGACCTTTCACATGAACCTTGCTATAACAACCGTCACACTCATCTTAGACTGATCCGTGAGTGCTGTTCATGTTATATTACCTTGTATGATGTAATTGCCGCATCCAAATGGATTGCTCCACCGAAAGCTGTGCATGTCCTTTGTGTTGTGCGTTCCTAGCCAAGTTGGGATTGATCCCTTTCAACCTGGAACCCACCTTCACCCCCTTCCCCCTTCGAAGTGTTTGAACCTCTCATACACCTTCCTTGACTTGCCGCATTAGTCACACCCTTGCTACTAACAGAGTTATCTTACTTGCCTCTGTGTGACATCACGGTCAAGGCATTACCTTACGACCCACTACTGGGACTACTACACCAAACAGTTTGAGGTCTAATTAGGACTTCTTATTGGGGAGATCCCCTTGACATGTT
>APFE031244011.1:33433-46548 GCA_000404065.3 Pinus taeda
ATACCATCTATCTAATACCATGGCCCATTTGCAACTAACTATGGTCCCTTTCTTTAAATGTGGGTCAACCACTTACAATTATTAATATGGGCTTTATTGACTCTTTAACTAACTACAACTATGAATTGACCCTATTACATAAATAATGGGGTTAGGGTTGGACCCTAACATGCCCTCCCCCATAAAAACAACCTTGTCCTCAAGGCCAAAGCTACAGAAACTGCTGAAGAATAGTGGCTGGTTCCCAAGTCGCATCTTCTGGAGAGGTGTCTTTCCACTTGACAAGGACTTCCTTGATCATGCGGTCATGTAGATGTCGTTCACGCGTGTCGAGAACCTGTTTAGGTTGGAGCTAGATTGAACCTTCTTCATCCAATTCAGGTAGATTGGTTTGAATTCTGCAATTGTTCCCCATCACTTTCTTGAGGCATGATACATGGAAGATGGGATGGATTTTTGTAGTGGGTGGAAAGGCTAGCTTGTAGGCTACTTCTCCAATGCGCTGAAGTATTTGATAAGGTCCATAGAATTTTGGAGATAATTTATGACGACCCTTGTCTTTGAGTGATGTTTGCTTGTATGGTTGCAGCCTCAAGAATACCTGGTCCCCTTCTTGAAATGTGCGCTTTGAACGATGTTGGTATGCCTATTGCTTCATGCGATTCTGAGCTTGATGGAGATTATCTTTGAGATGGGCTAGCATGGTTGCATGATCTGTAGGAGTTGATCCACTGCTTGCACCTTAGAGCATCTAGGGATATAAGAAGTAGGTGAAGGGGGGATTTGACCATAAGCTGCTTCATATGGAGTCATCTTGGTGGCGGCATGATAGTTAGTATTATACCACCATTCAATTAGAGGTAACCACTGTACCTATTGATGTTTCTTTTCTGAAGTGAAGCACCTGAGGTAGGTCTCCAAACATTTGTTGACTTCTTTAGTTTGACCATCAGTTTGGGGATGATAGGAAGTACCTAGTTGGAGGTGGGTTCCTTGTAGCTTAAAAAGTTCTTGCCAAAAGTTACTGGTGAAGCTCGGGTCATGATCAGACACAATGGAAGTGGGCATGCCATGCAGTTGAATGGTCCATGAAAGATTGAACCACCAAAGTGGGGGTAAATGGGTGGGGTAGGGCGCAAAAATGAGCATACTTAGAAAGTCTGTCCACAACCACCATGATGACTGACTTGTTTCCTGACTTTGGAAGACCAGTAATGAAATCCATATAAACATCCGTCCATATTGAGGTAGGGATGGCAATGGTTGTAAAGTGCTTGGGGACTTGACTGTTTCTCCTTTGTGGCGTTGACACACATCACATTCAGCTACAAAAGTAAGAATGTCAGTTTTCATGCCTGTCCAAAAGAAGGAATGACGAGTGCGAGCATAAGTCTTTTGAAAGCCTGCATGGCCTGCAGTGGGATATGAGTGCAACTCTGCCAAAATGCACGTTTTGAGGGTGGATGTCGGTGATATCACTACTCTATCCTTGTAGCGAAGAATCTCATCCTTTCAAGAGTAGCCCACTCTAGAATTAGGATCTTCTCGCAAGTTATTAATGAGTTGGGAGAGTGAAGGATGTGGAAACCATTCATTGTGGGCTTCTTCAATCCAATATGGAATGGGAAGAGAGATTGCTAGCAGGGAGCTGTCCTCCTCAAATTGGCGTGATAAAGCATCTGCTACTACATTTTCATGCCCTTTCTTGTAAATCATCTTATAATCATATCCCAGCATTTTGGCTAGCCATTTATTTTGTTGTGGCGAGGATAGCCGTTGCTCCAAAAAATATTTGAGACTTTGAAGGTCTGTGCAGATTTGGAAATGTCGCCCCAATAAGTATGGTCGCTAGGTATCCACTACATGTAAGATGGTCATCATCTCCTTCTCATAGGTAGATTGTCCCAGATGTTTCCCACTTAGTTGTTTCACCCAAGTGTCAACCTTCCTGCATTAAGACAACCCCAATACGCGTACCTGAAGCATCACATTCAATCACAAAAGATTTGGTGAAGTCGGGTAGTGCCAATACGAGAGTGGAACACATGGCCTGTTTGAGAGCCATAAACGCCTGTTGTGCTTCATCAGTCTAGAGGAATGAATTTTTATTGAGATGGTGGGTGAGGGGTCTAGCAATGCGGCCATAATTGCAGACAAATTTGCGATAGTAGCCGGTGAGACCCAAGAATCCTCTCAAACTTTTCAAGGTCTTTGGTTGGGGCCAATCCTGCATTGCCTGGATCTTTTTGGGATCCACCCTGACACCTTCATGCCCCACAATGTGGCCCAAATACTCGACTTCTTCCATGCCAAGAGAGCACTTCGACAATTTGACAAATAATTTATGCTTTCGGAGCAATTGCAAGAGCAGGTCTACATGCTAAAGATGTTTTTACTAGGTGAGGTTGTAGATGAGAATGTCATCAAAGAAAACGACGACAAATTTTCTGAGATATGGTTTGAGCAGGTGATTCATGAGGCTCTAAAAGGTGTATGGGGCATTACAGAGACCAAATGACATGACCAAGAATTCATAATGGCCTTCATGAGTTCGGAAATCAGTCTTGGGAATGTCTACTTCTTTCATGCATATTTGGTGATAGCCCGAGTGAAGATCTAGCTTAGTAAAGAATTGAGCACCATTTAGTTCATCTAGAAAATCATCAACAACTGGGATAGGGAATTTTTATTTGACCGTGAGCTTGTTGAGGGCCCTGACGTCTGGACACATGCGCCATTCCCCATATTCCTTCAGCACCATGACCATAGGTGATGAATAAGGACTGATTCTAGGACGAATGACACCGACTTATAGGAGTGCCTTGATGATTTTTTCAATTTCATTCTTTTGGGCGAAAGGGTATCTATATGGGCGCACATTCGGTGGTTGTGCCCTTGGGACCAAAGTGATGCTATGATCATGTTCCCCTCTAGAGAGTGGAAGCTCGTTAGGTTTTTCAAAGACCTACGCGTGGCTGTTTAAGACCTATTTCATCTCAGGATGAATATGAAGAGTAGTGGGCTCGATGGCGTGGATGGCATTAAATTGGGTGATAACTCCATGATAGTCATTTTTTAATAACTTTTCCATTCGATGCGAGCTGATGATAGAAGGAGTACCTGCCTGGAGTCCACGGAGGGTATGCATGTGGTCATTCTGCTTAAAGTTCATATATAACTCCTGGAAATCCATTATGATTGGGCCTAGTGTGCGGAGCCATTCAACACCCAAGACAATGTCACAACCACCCATGTTGATGGAAAACATGTGGGTCTTTAGGTGGTAATCTCCCATCTGAAGTTTGATATTTTCATAGCAGCCTTCACATTTCATTGTCCCCCCATTAGAAATTTGGACTTGCAAATTAGAGATTGCTTTGACAAAACAATGAACAGCTTCGGCGACTCTCTGATGCATAAAGTTATGCATGCTACCACTATCAATCAATACTACTACAAGGCAATGTTTAATAAAACCTCTGATTTTGAGATTTTGGGAAGAAGAAATTCCTGCCAAAGCATGAAGCGAGATAACTGGTTCTTTCGTAGCTAGGAGCTCATTGTCTCGCTGGTTTCCCTCATCTTCCTCCTCTGGTCCCTCAAAGGGTGGGGCTTCCTCAGATGAACTGTGATCAGTAGCATCAATTTCAAAGAATTTGAGTTCCTTGCATTTATGCTCCAGGGAGTATTTTTCATCATAGTAGTAACACAATCCTTGCTTTCTTCTTTCAGCCATTTTTGCGGGGGACACCTTTTGAACCTTAAGTGTTTGGGTAGTGCCCTAAGTCTGGGTGGGGTGTCCCTTAGCTGGGAAATTTGGACGAGGCGACTGGGCTGCTAAAGCATGTTCCACTTCGATAGCCTTTGTGCAAGCTTCCATCCATGTGGATGGGTGGTGCATCTTGATGTGGGCTTGGATGGCTTCTTTGAGACCACTTATAAAACATTCCAAGTAGAATTCATCTCCCAGACCTACTGTGCGGAAGGCAAATATCTCAAAGGTTGTAATATAGTCGTTTACTGTGCCTCTTTGTCTGAGCTTAGTAAGATGACCCAAAAAAATTAGATTCGTGGTCAAAGCGGTCACAAATGGAATTTGCAAACACCTGCCAAGTAATTTTCCTTGGATAGCATTTTTTATGCCACTGCCACCATTGCCATCTTACTTGGTCCAAGTAAAGGCCTCCCACATGTAGTTTAGTTTCATCATCTATGCTGTTATTCAGAGTGAAATATTGGTCCATTTGTGCTACCCATATTGCCAGATTAGAGCCATCAAATTTGTACATGTCCAGCTTGGGTGGTCAAGAGTGGGAATGTTGGTGATTTCCATGGAAGTGAAGATGATGGCTAGATTCTCCTTCAAGGTCTTCATTAAAACCATATGCCTCCGATTGTAATGCCAACTTTCCCTTTGTGACTGTGTCTGTTAATGTCTGTATCTGCACTGTTAAAGTAGCCAACTATTTTTCAATGGTCTCGATCTTCTCATTGGTCGTGGCTTGAGCTTTGGTTTCTACCATATATAGATCCTGGTCACTTGTCGTCACTTTGAAAAAATTTGGGACCACCCGAAAATTGAAGCTGACAAATAAATGGTACCACCTTGCTTAGCTCGTCATCTTAAATCTTATTGGCTAAGTCTCTTATAAGCGTCCTGGGAGGGCCTCAACATTGTAGTGGTCAATTTCGAGAAAAATTAATCCTGCCCAATGTCCTACGAGAATCGCCCTAGGGTATAGGAGCCACAAGCCTCCTTGCACAAATGGTCAGATCTGTCTGTGAACCCCTCAACTACTGAATGTGAGTTGGACTGTAGCGGCAAGAGAACCCTAGCTATTAGATTTGAATCGTATTGTGGCAGTAGACCCTGAACTGGTGGATCTGATTGTTGCAGCGGCGACAGAACCCCAACTGCTAGATTTGATCTGGCAAAGAAGATAATGGGCAATCTTCAGAGAGACGAGGGAACTATGGTCTCAAGGAGTGTTAGGTGCTACAAATTGCAATATACATAAGGGTCCAATAATAGTACTTGGCCCAATATTTCAGGGTAGTAACTAAGGAGGATCAACCATACCCTTAGTCGTACTACCCGACTACCCTATCATACGCACGATTAATCTCCCCGAGTGATGTTCTTGGTGTACTGTAGTAGTAAGAAGATTGACAGTTTATCTATGACGAGGTTTCAGGTGAGCCTAGAGGGCTTCTGATATACCCATAGGGTATGTGGAAGACAGTTCGTGCACAGTTCTGTCTAATGCGATATTACTTGAAGGGGTACCCACAGGGGTTACAAGGGAGTCCAAAAAGTGTGAAAACCTCTTGTATTTCCTGCGTGCATGCCTCCCCCTAGGTTTATGTGCTCAAAGACAGATCTCGTGGTTTAAAGACGCCGAAACATGTCTCTAGCCAGAAAAAATTTCTGCTAAAAATGGAGATACCACCAGCCCTGGAAAGCACTTTGATACCACTTGTTATGCTCTTGACTTGCGAGAAGATGCCAGAATACCAAATATACAAAGAAACACAACCCAGAACATAGAATAAAATGATAAATAACAACATGTATTTTATTATTCAGAGATGAAAGCAATGCTCACTTGCCTCTTCGAGGGGGCAACCTCCAATAGAGCAGGGCTCGATTACTAAATAAGACACGACGACCTCAATGGGGAGTCTTTATCCTTTATATAGGATTCATACATGCAATACCATGGGTCAGTACCATGGTTCTCTTAATACCATCTATCTAATACCATGGCCCATTTGCAACTAACTATGGTCCCTTTCTTTAAATGTGGGTCAACCACTTACAATTATTAATATGGGCTTTATTGACTCTTTAACTAACTACAACTATGAATTGACCCTATTACATAAATAAGGGGGTTAGGGTTGGACCCTAACAGTTAGTGACCAGGCTCGCTGGTAGCAGAGCCATGCTTTTGTTCTTATGTCACTCCCCCGGGGTACTGTCCAAGCCTGCTGGTAGTGGAGCAACATCACATATGAAACTAATCTGACGACTATACTGCTTGTGCACCTATATACCCCTCAACCCCAATCGAAACAACTGTGTTTCCTTGGCTTGTTTTTGTGTCCATCGACCAAGAGTCTGGCAGATGCTACATCCTACAATCAAGCTAGTGTGAAGCCAAGACGAGCTAAGAGATGAACAATACTTTTGGAGATGTTAGACTTGCTTTTCACAAACAAGGTCCATTCAGAGAGATGGAGTTCTACCAGTGTGTCGCCAAGTGTTGTAGCGGCTACAACCACCCTCCAAAATGTTTCCTTAGCCTGTTTTGGAGCCTCCCTACCAACCTTCACAGTAGCTTGCCTTTCTTCGTCAAGTCCTCAAGCTTCAATGTCTTTCTTGCTCAAAGGCAGCCTGTCGATCACAGTTTGATCTTTTCCCTTCACAGGCTGCTCACTCGGACTTAGTCTAGTTGTAGGCTAAGCAACTCCCCCTTGAAAATTGTGCATTTATGGAAGGAAACCATCCTTCCCTCCAGAAATTGCGCAATCCTCTCTGACAGCCTGCTGGGTTCCAGGATTGCACAATCTTGCTAGCACACCTTCCCAACAGGATTTGCGGAAATTTTTCGAGCACCAGGTTATGCAACCTAGGATTTGTGCAAATATAGGCAACAATCAGCTGCTCTGCCCAGAAATTGTGCAAATCTCCTGGGAAGCCAGCCCAGCTTCCTGTCAGAAATGCGCATTGTTCTCCAGTAGTCAAGCAGTCTCTTGCATGTGCAGCTGAGTTGACCGGTTCCCTCCGGGACTGAGCAAAATAGACTTGCATGCATGGGTTATTTCTCCCAAGGAAACTTGCAAAGGCATCCCTTGTTTCAGGGATCTATGCTTAGCAGTTGGAGGTTACATGCAAGAAGCCATTCCGAAACCTTCCACCAAGTGTTGCTTCCCCTATATTCGTGGCATGCGCGTCACAACCTCGGTGTTATCAAAACTCATCAACCAAATGCTGTAGAGCTCATTCCTCATATCAACCTTGTAGCTCTGACATCCCACATCACATCTAGGAGAAGTCGGCACACTCAGGTCAACTTTTTTGGGGTAAGCTCGCTTCCCATGCCTTGTGCTGCATTTCTATCGCTTGTTGTGTTTTCACTTGTGGGAGTACTGTTTGCTTGATTTCTTTGAACGCCTGCTGTCATTTACATGTACTCTAGCTTGTCCTAGCTCTGTTTGAGTTTTCATTTCTATCTCACTACTGTCACATGCATGAAACTATTTTGCATGGACGTTCGCCCAACCAATGAATTGCCTCACCCACATGCTTGTTGATCTGTTTGCTGAATCTTTCATCCATGATTCACATGCACTGTCGATCACTTATGTTATCACTTAATGTCGTCATGAATTCACTGACTTACTTGCTTTAGTTTCCCGTCAGTGAGTCGGGCCAACCTTGGCCTGGGATTTGCCTTCACTAAGGCTGCGTTGCGCAATCTGGGAAAGGAAGGCTCACCTTCCTCTCCAGATTTGTGCATTCCTACCCAACACTGGCCTCCAGGACTGTTTTAAGCATTTCTGGAGGATAGTGGATGCTTGGCCCAAGAAATTGCGAAAATCTCTCCTTGAGCTAGCAATCCTTCCCAGCTAGAATTACGCATTCGCAATCCCAATAGTCAGCAGCCAGATTGAACTGTGCATTACGTAGTTCCAATAGTAAGTTAGTCTCCCAGTAGCCTAGACTGTGCCTTGTGCAGTCGGTCTTCCAACCTCTCAGCCAAAATTACGCAACCTTCATGATCATTCACCCAGGTATGTTACAAGTCAGTTCTCATGTTCATTTTGGTTTTCAACTAACAGATTGCTTGCCATGAGTGTTGTCATGTCTCCAGGTATCGCAGGTGTTCATTTGCCTCTCAGCAATACAGGTACAATGGTTTCCAGGAGAGAGATGAAGACACCGTTTAGAGCATGCCTGTGGATGCAGTCGATCAAGTGTCCATGGAATTGCCTACCCACGATGACATCAAGTTGTTCGTAGACAAGGACATCAAGATATGACAACAACAACATCACAAGGAACAACATCATGAACATTAGCCAAAGACAACATACCAAATGCAACAAATGCAAGAGGAGGGTTGTTGACAACACGGAGGCGGAAGAAGGTTGCAAGCTCAAGTAGGTCCATTGGTGATGAAAGAAACTTTGGAGACTCCGGCTATGAAGTGACGACGTGGCATGAAGATTGCGTGAAGGCAGAAGATGGAACAAAGAAGGAGTTGCATGTGCTGAAGCAGTAACTTAGGAAGAACATGAAGCTACACAGACAGATGAATGAGTTGCAACAGGAACATGAACAACAATGGGCGTAAAATGCACTCGCAGATGAAATTGCGCCCATGCAAGTTAAGGATCCATTCCAGTAGCTGACACAGAGCAGACATGGTGAGCAGTGTTATTGATCACATGTAAGGGATTCGACAGCATGCATGTCATTGAGCGCATGCATGCAATCCAACCCATTCAACACACTCACCAAGGCGAAGACAAGAAGCAAGTCCAACTAGAGATGAACAGGTACTTCGGCAAGTTGATGCACATAACCACCAGCACACACGAAGATCAATATGGACACTATGGATCAGTGTGTTGCCAGTTCAATCGTACCCAAGAAGACCATGTGCATATTAGCAGACGAGTTGTATGAAGGGGCCAAACTAATGCACTGGTTGTAACGAAGGCAAGAGTTCACTTCAGCAAGATGTCACCATGATGTACGTGCACACCATCATGGACGACCAAGCTTGGCATCATCTCACCAGCTTCACCATCACAAGCATGTCAAGAGTTTGTCTCATCACAGCGGACCGAGTGTTAGTGATGTCTTGCAAGGCTTTCTCAAGCCATGATGTCTCACATGAGTACATGTGCATTGTAATGTTGACTCATGTCAAGTGTAAGTCGAGTGTCAAAAGTTGGATGTAACAATCATAGAGTAGGTGAAGAGTCATGAGGGTAGTTGAACTATCACAAAGGGGAATTTCAAGGGTCACCCCACCCTTTGCTATAAATAGTCCCTCATAACTCATTGTAAAGGTTTATGGTCAACCAAGCTTCTACTAAGACTATCTTGAAGAAGGCTCGGATAGTATTGTAACACGCCTTGGCTTCTCCACTGCACGGAGCTAGTACATCTCTTTGGAGGAGCAGGAAGATGTGGCTATAACGTTCCACTGTTGGGGCTAGCAGGTTTACATGGTGGATTGTATGATTGTGATTTGCACTTATTTATATAATAAGAGCCATCACATTTTCATGCATATGTTGTTATTGTAGTTGGACTACTCCAGTTTCCTTAATGATATATGTTGTTTAACTTACGTACTTGTGTATGAACTGATTCACATGCAATTATATGAATCTTGTTGTTAATGTGTTGTATATGTTGTTAATGTTGTCACCGTCCATATCGATTGCTCTGTCATGCATCAGATAGACCTTTCACATGAACCTTGCTATAACAACCGTCACACTCGTCTTGGACTAATCCGTGAGTGTTGTTCATGTTATCTTACCTTGTATGATGTGACTGCCACATTCGAGTGGACTGCTCCGCCGTAAGCTATGCATGTCCTTTGTGTTGTGTGTTCCTAGCTGAGTTGGGACTGATCCCTTTCAACCTGGAAGCCACCTTCACCTCCTTCCCCCTTCGAAGTGTTCGAACATCTCATACACCTTCCTTGATTCGTTGCATCTGTCACACCCTTGCTACTGACATAGTTATCTTACTTGCCTCTATGTGACATCGCAGTCAAGGCATTACCTTACAACCCACTTCTGGGACTCCTACACCAAACAGTCTAAGGTCTAATTGGGACTTCTTATTGGGGATATCCCCTTGACATGTTGGCGAGTCCAGCACCATCAACAAACCTATTTGGTGGGTCTACTTTTGGACAATCATGGAACTCCTGGGCTGGCGTAATTGCCAACTCATCCCTGTGGGTGTCTTCCTGGTTGGTTCCCAATGCCTCCCTTGAGAACCCTCTGGGGTAACCCTTCCAGGCCACGTCAACATTTTCACAACCAATCACATAAGGGGAAAATCAATAGCACCAATAGGAGGCTTTCCTGGCTTAGGTTTTGATCTGCGATAGGACAAGATTGTCTGATCTTTTGTTATAAGTTTAGGCTTTGATCCTCTCGTGTCGCAATAATTTTTCCATTCTCTTCCTCTACCATGGTTTGGATAAGGGGCTTAGGACTTTCCCCATGCAACATCTCATATGGGGATCTTTTTGATCACCCCAAACACGAGCTTTGCTACTCCTCAAGCCTTCGAGAGCTAGTCATCTTGACCATGGCTTTGTCGTAGAAGTCTAGTAGACGTCCAGATCATCCCCATGAATTCATGCCAACGTGATGACTTGTTAAGGTGTGTCGTGGTGCTACCCCTCATGACCTTGGATGAAAGTCTCTCCCAAGAATTATTGGTATGCCTACATTCCCCATTCTCGAATAAGGAATTCCACGCATGGTGACGCTGGTGCTCCAGCAGCCATTACCTACCACAGGCTTGGAATAGACTCCTAAGATGTCTCCGCCTTGCACACCACACACTGACAATGCCAAAATCCATGTTGAGCCTTGAAGCATCTCCATGGAATTATACATAACCTTCTAGTGCCTCACTAGCGACACTAGGACGCCAACAAAAGACATATAGCCTACTCAAAATGCAAGGTTGAAGGCCATTTAGGTAAAGTTGATTGGGTCATATGGCCACAAGGGAAAAAACCCTCAACGCACGCAATGTCTGCCGAGTGGCAAAGCAACTTGTAACTTAAGCAAATAAATGGATGTAGGTGAATGTAGACCCTACTGAGAAGATGATCTTCAATGTAAGTTTTTCATATTAATAAAGGGTATCTAAGCCCACTATTTCAAGTTTTTATTCCAAGCTCTTATGGCTTTTGTTGTGACCTGCAACATGGCCTTGTGTTCCTTTATTATTCATTTATGTGTTTTTATCACTATAGTTTAGCATTTCATTTAGATTAAGATTCAGTTCAAAGTTATAGCTTGGTTCATTTTATCATATGGTTTATTACATATTTTGTGCCTTTGTTGTTTTGTGATCAACACTAGCAAGTTATTCACACAACATCTTATTTCTAGTTTAGAATATCATGCTTACTTAATTCATTATTAGTGTCATCCACTTCAAAGAAGCAACACACACACATACGTTACACATGTCCATTAGCGACATCTCCCCACAGGGGGCTAACCACATATTCAAGAATTAATAGCACAAATGCACTCCCAAAAATCTAGAAACATTATAATTTGAAATGCATCATACCTTTATCAACAGATAAACAAGTATAAGCATATACTTATATTTGAACTTGTAGAGAAGCTAAGTTTGGGACAAGGACTCCCCACCCAATCGTAGGTAGTTGCAGCCACACTTACTTGCAGGTATCCACCCCAGGCCAGATTCCAGAGTCTAAGGGGGATGGTTGCTTGAGAACTTGAATACCATCTACCAACTGAAACAAGGACTCCAGATGGCCACCTTCCTCAATACCACCAAATTACTGCTAGTTCTTTGTCACATAGGGAGTTTAGAGGTACTCTACCTCAGCCCCAGGTGCACACACAATGATTCACCCTTGCTAGGGAGTTCGAAATCCACTGCAACGATATTGTAGTCACCACAAGTATTCAACTAGGTCTTCCTTTGATGTTGATTCAGGATGGCCTATTCCCAAGTTGTTACAGGGTTCCAAAGTCTAATATCTCAACCCACAGCCTCCAGGGGACCCAAACTATTACAGGGCTCCAAAGATTGCATCCCAACCCACAACCTCCAGGGACCCAAGTTGTTACAAGGCTCTAGATACCTCTGTCTCAACCTACAACCTCCAGGGACCAAGCTATTACAGGGCTCTAGTTATCCAACGGATAAAAAATATGCTCAAAAATCAAAATTCTCAAAATTACTCAAAATCACTTCCAAATCATAGATCTCATCGTTCTGATTTCAACGATGCTTGAACCACCTCAATCTAACACTTTTCTGTGAAATTTATCGCGTTATATTTTTTTTGCAAAACAAATAAAAGTCAACTTGCAGGGTTGAATGGGTTTTTGGCTGGGTAGGCTTTACATGTGATGTGGTGCGTATGTCAGTAGGTGACTGGGATGTACTATGGGTAGGTGGACCAATCACGTGCTGACATGTGGCAAGTCGTACAAGTGAAGTTGACACATTTTTATTGGTTTCTTGGTTTGAGGTGGCCTAATCATGAGGCACCATGTGGCCCAATGGGAGGGTGCCATGATGTCCTTGGGGATCTGTGCCAAAATTTTTATGGGTCGACCAGCCAACCCTGATAGGATCGAACCCACGATCTCTCTACTACAAATTGACCGTTGAACCAATAGAGAAAATGAGGTGCTCGTTATAGCTATATGAAAAATTTATATTTAAATTAAATGGGTTTCAATGTTGGTGTAGGGGGCGGGGCACATGGCCCCAGCCCCTAGTTACATGATAGAAATACAACAATAGTGTGAAGGCAGGAACGCTGGGATTAAGCCATGTCCCCGGTCACATTCAACCACCTGGAACCACAAGCGGAGGGCCTGACCCGGAGGGGCGGGGGTGTGGCACCCTTCCACACCCAAAACCTAGCCATATTGGCCACCATATAACTGATGACAGGGCTTAAAAATGTAGGAATTTATAGGGTAAGTTCCTCAGACAGAACACCAAAAGGACACCGCTCACAAACAGATCACAAATCAATACACCAGTATTTTGACGTGGTTAAAACCCTCAGAGAGGGAAACAGTCCACGGCCTACGCCAACGTGGCTACTACAGGCAATTTATTAATAAAAGAATGAAAATTTACATAAGCTCTTCTCATGCACGGTGAACCTACAAATGACCCTCCATGTGCTTTAAATAGAATTCATGGACCAATCGGGTGTCAAGCCACGGATCAAGTGTCGGTAATACCGAGGAGAGAATGAACCGTCGGATCACTACATATCGTGACCGTCGGATTGTAAGTTAACAAATGTACAACGGTAAAGAAACACACTTTACCTAAC
>APFE031244011.1:51885-105362 GCA_000404065.3 Pinus taeda
AGGGTAAGTTCCTCAGACAGAACACCAAAAGGACACCGCTCACAAACAGATCACAGATCAATACACCAGTATTTTGACGTGGTTAAAACCCTCAGAGAGGGAAACAGTCCACGGCCTGCGCCAACGTGGCTACTACAGGAAATTTATTAATAAAAGAATGAAAATTTACATAATCTTCTCTCATGCACGGTGAACCTACAAATTACCCTCCATGCGCTTTAAATAGAATTCACGGACCAATCAGGTGTCAAGCCACGGATCAAGTGTCGGTAATACCAAGGAGAGAATGAACCGTCAGATAACTACATATCGTGACCGTCGGATTGTAAGTTACAAAATGTACAACGGTAAAGAAACACACTTTACCTAACTCTATACTAGACCAAGTTGAACTTAACTATTTCCTATGTGTCGGAATATCCTAACAAAAAATAGGTGGTTAATGTCTCATTGGTATGTTTAAACTAGCGTCAATTTGCACCTTTTTCGGAGGGATTTCCATCGTTCCCGTGCCAATTTGTCACTCGACGGTCTGCCAAAAGAGGAGTTTCATTGCTTGGTTAGAAATTTTTGTCATTTTGCAGGACATGTAGTAGAGAAATGGATAAAGAGGCCTATCTTGGTCATTTTTCACTCTTTTTGAGCCCAAGAAGAACCTATACAAGGGTTTTTAGGTGTTGTTGACACAATGGAAACATTATTTTTTGATTTCAGGATTGTATGTTGATGTAATTTACATATTGAACATATAATAAAAAGGGCCAACATTGGAAGTTGGACCTAGAGACGTAGCCTAGGACGTGTGAAATCTGTCATCAAATTGTTGTTTGTGTGATGTTGTTCATGGTCTATTTTTCTCTGTTTTATTTCTGCAAACTTAACTAAAAACACTCAGTTTATATGCTTTTGCAACTTGATCCATTGCCTGCAAGACATAAAATTGCTTGCAATTTTTTCAAGAAACCTTCAAGTTTTTAATTTCAGATTAGTTTGGTATCATATCATGGTTGTTTTGAAGGTTTGACTATTTTTGCAAGTGTTCTTGAATGTTAACAAGGTCTTAGTTGAGGAGAGGAGAATGATGGCTTGAAGAGAAAATCCTAAAATTGGTTCAAGGAGGTCACAATCTCCAAGAACTCCACCAATCATGGCACACAAAGAGGGAAAATAATTGATGTCTGAGGATGAGAGAGATTTTAGAAAGGATTTCTATGATATGTCATAATGGTAAGTGTGTTATATGAAGAAAGAACAATAAGTTTGCAAGGAGAGAGTTCAACCAACAAAATGGTAATGGTGGTGTTGGGAGCAAGCCTCCACCTCCACCTCCTCCTTCACCTCTATCTTCACCTCCATCATCACCTCCTTCTTCACCTCCTTCAACACCTATACTTACTCCTCTTAAATCCCCAAAAGAACATGCTAAGTCTCCTTTTTTGAAGCTTGATGTCAAGTTTGAATTGCCTATGTACAATGGGGAAGTAAATGTTGAAAAGTCGGATAATTGGGTTTGTCAAATTGAAGTCTATTGTAGGATTCAAAGGATTAAGGATGATGTTACCAAGATCCAACTTGCTTCTCTTTGTTTGGAAAGTGAAACTCTCATATGGTGGGAGGCTAGAATACAAGAAGACTTGAAGAAAAGTAGTAAAATTATCTCTTCTTGGAATGATTTTGTAGCTACATTAAGAAGGAAAATTATGGATTGGAAAAATTTCAGACAAGCTAAAGGTCAGAGTGTTCAAAGTAACACACAAGAATTTAAAAGAAGAGATTTAATCTTGGGTGTAGATTTGTCTTCACAAGGAAATCTCCTTAAATACACAGGAGGATTGCATAGTTATTTGAGGCATACACTTCTTATGTTTAATATCGCTAATCTAGATGAAGTATGTGTTCAAGCAACTCATTTAGAAGCAATAAACAAGAATGTTCCTCAAGAGACTAGAAAGAAGCCATCCAAATCTAGAGACAAAGGAAAGGGGAAGTTTAAAGCCAAATAAAAAAGAATGCTTCAGTCAAGAAAGAGGGAGAGAAACTTACCTATAAACATTGTTCAAAAGAAGGCCATGATGAAGACCATTGTTGGAAACTACATCCATAAATGAGACCAAAGAAGTTTAACAGCAAGGGGGAACAAAATATTGTTGCAACCACTCAACAAGATCTAGGATCTGATTCAGGCAATGAAACCAAAATCACAACCATGGGAATGAAAGGTAAATCTTCTATTGCAAGTACTAGTTCTTCTAGTAAGCCTATTGAGTCTCAAAATGATAAAGAAATAATTGAGATTTTCCATATTAGGGCCATTACAAAACAAACAAAAGTTGATACCTTTTTTGATAGTGGATCCCAAGTCAATTTGATTTCTGAAGCTATTGTCAAGAAATTAAACTTAGAAACTACACCTCATACAAAGCCTTACCCTTTGGGTTGGGTATGTGATGATGCCAAACTACAGGTGACAAGAAAATGTAAACTTAAATTCACTATCACTACAAAATTTATTGATGAGGTAAAGCTTGATATTGTACCACTTGACATATGTGAGTTTGTTTTAGGGAGTCCATATTTGTATGACAGAAAATCCATATTCTATCATCATGATAAGAAATATCATCTTTTTAAAGATGGAGTTGAGTATATTGTTAGACAACATTGCAAGAAATTGAACTTATCTCTTGTAAGTGCTGGTCAGATGAAAAGGCTTGTTAATGCTAGTAAAAAAATTGTTGTTGATTATTAAAGCTAAAGATACTACTGAATATGAAGCTTTTCAAGGATGTGATTCTAAACTCAAGTATGATTTGGTTGAAGTTGTTAACACTTATGATAAGATGTTTCAGGAACTTGAACGATTGCCTCCTAAAAGAGGAATCCAACATGAGATTCAATTGTAGTAGTATGCACCTCTTCCAAACATTGGCATGTATAGAATGTTAGTTTTGGAGAATGCAGAGATCAAGAAGCATATTCGAGAGCTACTTGACAAAGGGATCATCAGGCCTAACACATCTCCTTGTGGGTCTCCTGTTGTCTTGGTTCGAAAGAAGGATTGTACATAGCGCATGTGTGTGGATTTTAGATCTTTGAACAAAATCACGGTAAAGAATCACTATCCTCTTCCTTATATTGATGTTTTGCTAGATCAATTAAAAGATGTTGTTTATTTTACTAAGTTGGATTTGAGAAGAGGTTATCATCAGATCAAGATTGCTGAAGGTGATATTTGGAAATTTGCTTTCAAGACAAAACAAGGTTTGTTTGAATGGCTAGTTATGTCATTTGAGCTTTGTAATGCACATGAAAAAATCATGAGAGTTATGAATGATGTGTTGAGACCATTCCTTGATGATTTTGTCATAGTCTACTCAGATTATATTATGATTTTGATTAAGACTCGTGAAGAGCATGTCAAGCATGAGAAACAAGTTTGAGATGTCTTAAAGAAAGAGAAATTGTATTTGAAGATGTCTAAGTGTGAATTTTGGAAAACCTCTTTAGTTTATTTGGGTCATATGGTAGGAGGGGGTGAATTGAAGATTGGTGCCTCAAAAGTTGAAGTAATTGCAAATTGGCCTAAACCCAATAATGTAACAAAAGTTAGGAGATTTTTGGGAGCATGCCAATATTGGATAAAATTTATAGCTAACTTATCACTCATTGCATCACCATTACATGCTTTGAAAAGTGTGAAACAAGTCTTTCAGTGGGGAGGCATGAAGTAGAAAGCCTTCGATACATTGAAAGAGAAAATTAGTACACCACTAGTTGCGACACTTCTAGATCTTAACCAACCATTTGAGATTCAAACTGATGCAAGTGATTAATTATGCCATGGGAGAAATTTTGATGTAGCATGGTAATCCTATTTGTGATCATTTTGAAACCTTTACCAATGCAATAATTAACTATCCAACTTATGATAAAGAGTTGTATTCTTTGGTACAAAGCCTGAAGAAATGGAAGCACTATTTGATGGGTAAAGAACAATTATTCATACTAACCATCAACCTTTGCAATATTTATAATCACAAACCAAGCTACAACAAGCTATACATTTCAGGTGGATGGGATTTCTACATAAATTGTATTTGGTAATCAAGTACAAGAAAGGTATATACAACAAAGTTGTTGATATTTTATCAAGGCCTATTGTTAATGCATCTTCCATTCTTAAGCATAACTCAATCATGCATGAAAGTTATATTGAACAATATGCTCAAGGTGACAACTTTAAAGATGTTTATAAAACTTTGATTCAATGCAATCATGTTGAAGAGTTGGATTATCATGTTCATAACAAGTTGTTGTATCATCTTGGTAAGTTATGTGTTCCACGGGGTGAAAGAGTTAATTTCATAAGGGAAGCCTGCACTTCTCTTATTGCTGGTCACTTTGGTGTAGGCAAAAAAAATGCACAAATTCAGAGGTATTGTTATGGCCTCGGATGAATGAAATTATTTCGAGATATGTAAGAGGATGTTCCATGTTTGCTACTAGAAAGACTAGCAATAGTAAATTGGGTTTGTATACTCCACTTCTTATTCCTTCTCGTCCTTGGGAAAGTATTTCTATGGATTTTGTAGGAGGACTACCAATGTCAAAGAAAGGTCATGATTATATTTATGTTGTTGTGGATCATTTTAGAAAAATGTGTGTGTTGATGCCATGTAAGAAACAAGTTACAACTGAAAAAACCGCAAATATGTTCTTCCAAAATGTATGGGTTCACTTTGGGTTGCCCACTTCTAGTATTTCTGATTGAGATTCTCGATTTGTCGGGAAGTTTTGGTCAATTCTATGGGAACTCATGGACACTAAGTTGAAGAAGAGCACAACATTTCATCCAAAAAACGATGGCTAGACCAAAGTGGTAAACAAAACATTAGTGAATCTCTTCGTGGATACTGTGGTAAGCGTCCTAAACTTTGGGATGAACATTCACATTACATCCAACATGCCTACAATCATGCCAAGTATTCCTCTACACAAGTATCTCCATTTGAATCTTGTTTGCTTTATTTACCAAAGTCTCCTTTGGATTTCATCTTTGGTAAACATATTGCAGTAGATAGATATAGTGATGTGGACAAAGCCAATAATTTCTATGAGAAAATTCATCTAATGCATCAAAGAGGACAAGAGAATCTTGAGAAAATAAAAGAAAATTACAAAGCAAGGGATGAGAAGGATCGAGCTAATCATGATTTCCAAGTGGGAGATCAAGTTTGGTCTTATATCAACAAGGAAGTAGTTCAAGGTGAAGGTAAAAATATCAAGCCAATTAGATATGGTCCTTTCAAAATTCTGGAGAAGATTGGTAACAATGATTTGTGTTGAGCCCCAAAACTACCTCTCTTCCAAGCATTTTCTTAAATCTTTTCTCTTCTATTTTCCCATGTCAGTGCCTCATAAGCTATCAAAAGTTGTTACATGTTGATTTTAGGAGTGTATTTGAGTGATTTTCAAATTACATCATTGTGTGTGCTATTTGATCTAGGTTTTGTTTATCAACTACGAAATGTAGCCACTTTCCGCAGCTAACTGGCAATTTCGCAGTCGTTTTCATTGTTTTATAGGTTACAGGTGTCAGTAGGAGGAATGAGACACATGGGTAGCTCAGGAATTATCCACACATGGATGAGGTTCTATTTACTTAGCCAAATTCAAAAGGAAAGGTCCCGGTCAAAGGGAGGTCAACGAAGAGTTCTATGCCAACTAGAACTCAGTTCTTGCACGTAAAAGAAGCCCGAAGCTGTTCCTAAACTCGTGGATCCATTTTTTCCACTTGGATGCCATCTCCATAATGCAATCCAACATCCACCTTGCATAGATTTACTGCTCATAGCAACCGAGAGGCTGAATCTTCGGATTTTGACCTGTTCATGTGTCCATCATTGAAGAAATTCCTCTGAGATATAGTTATCCATTTTCTCTATAAATATAAGTGTTTGCAACGCAGATAGGATGTTCTTGATATTGTTGTTATAGTGTTATTTTGCTGTTTTGTAACCGAGAGACATATTACTCTGTTTCATAATACAAAACTCTGTTTTGCAAATGGTTGTTTGAGCGTGTTTTGAAGTAACAATGTGTTAAGTCCAAAGCTGTGCAGAGGGCCCCTGCATAGTTGAGGTCCCTTCTTTCATTTTTGTATAGTTTTTCATGTATATTTTCTCTCCTTCGAATTGTATATTTCTCATGTTTTTATTATGATCTTAATCATTCTAATCCTGTACATGTTTTTGCAGCTTGTCACATTTCCTACTAACACTGATAGGTGCACTTCAGAATAGGTCTTTAAGTCTGGTTATGCTCAAGCTTCTTAGTGTAATTTTTGCATCAAGTGGTGTTATTGAGACTTGCTTCCTCTACTGAACTTTAGTTTTCAATTTTAGTTGTTTAAGCTTTTTGTGCTTTTACTTAGTGAGATTTGTTTACTGTTCTAGATAGTTTAGATGTCAGTTCTTCATGCTATATGATGATATTTCCGAAGCCTTTAGCTTAACCCCATTTTAGAAGTTAATTGGCGAGATATTGTGATTATAGGTGAAGTAATTGACTTTGCTTTCATTAGTATGTAAGTAGATAGTTTAGATGTCAATGCTTTCATGCTATATGATGATATTTCTGGAGCCTTTAGCTTAACCACGTTTTAGAAGTTAATTGGCAAAATATTGTGATTATAGGTGAAGTAATTGGCTTTGCTTTCATTAGTGTGCAATTAGATAATTTAGATGTCAGTTCTTTCATACTATATGATGATATTTCCGGAGCCTTTAGCTTAACCCCGTTTTAGAAGTTAATTGGCGAAATATTGTGATTATAGATGAAGTGATTGGATTTGCTTTCATTAGTGTGCAAACTAGGTAATTTAGATGTCATTCTTTTCATGCCATATGATGATATTTCTGGAGCCTTTAGCTTAACCCCGTTTTAGAAGTTAATTGGCGAAATGTTGTGATTATGGATGAAATCGTTGACTAGTTTCGAGTTTCTTTACTTTTTGGTTTGAGTTGCAGCAATTTATTAGATTTCAATTTTGCAATTAGGATGGACAACAGAGACAGTAATCTCATTTTCAGTACTTGATTTTTAGTTTGGTTTATGTAGCTGCATGTTTGCACTCTTATTCAAGTTCTGATTTTGTAGATATCATGTTTTAAGATCTCTTAAGTTCAAAGTTTGGAAATTATCATAAGAAGCAAGAGAATAAACCTTGTCTTCAACTCTACATCCACACTTGATCTTTAAAAGTATTCTTAAACTTTTGCTTTAACAATAGATTAGGATGTTCATTGCATTAAACCACTTTAGAGACCAACAGAACAAAACTCCAAAACAAGATAAAACTGAAAACAGTGAGGTAAGAAAAGGGTTGTCTAGCACATACGGTGCACTACACTTCATCAGTTTACGACTCCCGGATTGATAACTTATGCAGCAATTTAGGATACACTAAATTGACTAAACATTTTTGCGCCGTTGACGGGGAAGTGTAACTAAGTAGCCTATCTCTTACATTCAAAAAAAAGAAGTGGAAAATTAATAATTTCTTGAAGTATGCTCTCCTCTTGCGCCTAGTGTGATCTAGAGGATCAGAAAAAAGAATTATTAGTCCAATAATTTCTTGAGTATGCTCTCTTCTTGCACCTAGTGTGATCTGGAATATCAGAAAAAGGATTATTAGCCCAATTAAAATCACCAAAAACAAAAAAATGACATGCATAGAGAAAGAGATTCTAGGGGAAGGTTTATAGCTAGGGGAAAAAGTTTTATTTTTACAACTGCAACTACTTCAAGGAATAGACAAGATACACCTCCATCCCAAACTCATACTCCTAGCCTTAGGATTACTGGAATTCAAGGGGAAACAACTAAATTAGAAGATTCTCCCACTCCATCTACTAAATCTGACCTAGGAGAAGAATCCTTCTTCACCTCCATAGGGGAGCCTATTGCAGTGGAAGAAGTAGAATTACCTAGAGAAGAAGAGGAGATAGAAAATCTCTCTCATCAACCATTAATAGAAGAGCCAGAAGATTCTGAGGAAACTATCATGGCAAAAGAAGAGCAAGATGGAGAATTTTCACTATTTGGAGGAAGGGGTAGAGGCAGAGGTAGAGGAAATAATGGAGGAGGTAGAGGTAACAATGGAGGAGGTAGAGGTAAAAATGGAGGAAATAGGGAAGGAGATAACTCATTTGGATTCCCTATAGTAGATGAGGAAACCCATACAACAATGAAAAACATTTCACCATCCGTCCTCCCAAACTTTTATGGATTGCGAAGTGAGGATCCAGAAACATTTCTATTTGAGTTTGAAGTCTTATGCCGAACCTATCACTATCTAGAAGACTCTCAAAAACTCAAATTGTTCCCTTCAACATTGAAAGGGGCCGCTCTAAAATGGTTTATGGGATGAGTCACTCAATCTATTAGGACTTGGAAATATATGAGGCATGCATTTTTGGATAGATACCTGGATTATTGTATGCCTACCAATCATAAGGATGAGGTATTCAAAATGATGCAAAAAGAAGATGAGAACTTAGAGGATTTGCTTGAGAGGTTTCAATACAACTTAAAGAGAGAAAAAATGAACAATTTAGATGAGGAAACCTTGAAAGCCCTTTTATTGAAAGCCATTAGAGATGAATGGATAGATATTTTAAACATGATGGGGAAGGGAGACATCTCTCAACTTCCACTAAGTGACATAGCAGAACTATTTGTCCATCTCTCAAGGGGAAAACCTAAAACTGGAAAAGGGCCTAGAGATCCTTCTCTTATTAGAGCAAACAAATCTGCAATTGGGACAGTAAGTAGGGTAGAAATTGGCAATATGCTTGATGAGTTCAAAACTGACATTCTAGGGAGCCTTAGTGAACAACTAGACACCCTCAAAATTCAAAACAAGTAGAAAACAGAAGCTGATGCCTTAGCCATCTTTTGCCCAAAATGTAGAAAGAAACATGCTCTAAGAGAATGTCCCTTAGATGCAAAATTTGTAGAAACATGTATGATTTTCTCGGAAAGTCATGAGACCAAGGACTGTCCTTCAATCCTAGGGCTTAAAGATGTCTTTCAGGAGGACCCAAATTCTGTAGAATCTCTTTGCTTTGTTTCAAGAAGACCTTAGCAAGGGCAACAAAATCAAGGATTTAACAATCCAATGAATTTTCAGCCCCCACCAAATTGGAATTCTCGGAAAAAACCTTGGCCTCAACCTCAAAATTAGTATCAATCTCAATCATGGGCACAAGGGGTACAAAATCCTTATGGGAGATTTTCTCAATATTATCAATATCCTCCATCTTATCAGGGCTATCCTCCCCCACAAAACCAACAACAAAATTCACAACTTCCAAATCAAAGGCCTCAACTTTCATTTCCATTTCCACAACAACAACCTCCTCAACAAAATCAAAATCCTCAACTCTTTCTTCCATTTCAATAGAAGCCAAATCAACTACCAGCCCAACCATTACCAAATCCTAACAACAAAAACCCTCATAATGCTTACATGGTAGAAGGACAACCATTTCCTACCTACATGATTGTTCCTCTAGATCTTAATGATGTTCAACTTAGATCTAGTAGGATTTTAGAAAAGGAAAAACATTCTATAGATATTCAAGAGCAAGATGCTTCTGAGGAGGATTCTCTGAAAGTCAATAAAAGTTTTGAAGAAGCATCCCTTCAAAACCCAACCATTCAAAAAGAAAAAGAAAAAGAGTCAACCCACACAACTCCTATAGTTGAGCAACCTGTATCTACATCCACACCTCCTTTTCCAGAGAGATTACAAATTGACAAGGGTTGGAAAAACAAATCTTATTGCCTGATTATGATTTCCTAGATGAATAAAAGAATGTCTGTATCAAGATTCCCTTGCTACAAGCCATTAGAGAGATTCCTATTCTAGCAAAAACAATAAAGGAGTTGAGTATCAAAAGACCAGGTAGGAAACCAAGAGACACATAAAGAATCCACCTGGTAGGAAAGATAGCAGATATTAGAATGGGAAGGATTACCATGCAGAAATATGTGGATCCAGGAAGTCCAATTGTCAAGACACACATAAATGGAATAGAAATTCCAAATACATTGATTGAATTAGGGGCTGCTATAAACATTATGAGTAGGCAGACTATGGAACAGTTTAAACTTCCTAATCTTCTTTTCACACCTACCCTAATGCAACTTGCAGATAGATCAATAATTAAACCAGATGGTGTACTAGAAGATATTTTGTTCTCCTTGGATTATTGGGAATATCCAGTGGATTTCATGGTTTTGACTCCCAAGAATAATCTAGGAGGACACCCACTCATCTTAGGAAGACCTTGGCTAGCCACAACTGATGTTTTTATTAGTTGTAGATTTGGTGACATGTACATTTCTGATGGTAGTTCAACAAAGAAATTTACTTTGTATTCTCCAGCAAAAGCAATTACAGAAGTAGGAGACAATGAATGGGTCGATGATGAAGATACTTTACAACCTATCTTTACTCTCTCTGAAGTTAGTGAAGATAGTCAAATCCTGAACACGTTAGAAAATTTTGAAACATCTCCAGAATATGATCACACACAATTTCAGTTAGATTCTGATATTGAATACTTGTCATCAAGGAAAATGTCTCTCTACTCTATGAAAGAGTTTGGCAGTTCTACAGTTAAAATTTTTCTAGGTAAAACATTGAATACTAACAAAAACTTGGAAAAGTTACAACAAGAGGAGCTAACCAAAATCTTAAAAAAGCATTCTGCTGCATTTGCATGGGAGTATACTGATATGAAAGGTATTGACGCTAAGACTTGCATCCATCATATCTATATTGAGGAAAACAATAGACCAATTAGACAACCTCATAGAAGGATGAATCCAAATCTTAGGGAGATTTTGAAAGAAGAGCTCCAAAAATTACTCAATATGAACTTCAATTACCCAATCTCAGATAGCCAATGGGTTTCTCCCTTGGTGATAGTGCCCAAAAATAATGGTAAATGGAGGGTGTGCATTGAATATAGGGAATTGGATAAAGCAACCTTGAAGGATCACTTTCGTTTGCCCTTTATAGATCAAGTATTAGATACATTAGCAGGCAAAAAGTACTTTTCATTTTTGGATGGTTTTAGTGGTTACAATCAAGTTCAGGTAGCACCTGAAGATCAGGATAAAACCACATTTACTTTTCTATGGGGAAATTTTGCCTACCGAGTGCTTCCTTTTAGATTATGTAATGCACTTGCAACATTCGAAAGAGCAGTACTAGGAATTTTTTCTGATCTAATCCATGATTGTGTAGACGTATATATGGATGATTTTATAGTCTATTGTAATACATCTGAAGAAGCCTTGGAAAATTTGGAAAAAGTCCTTAAAATATGTAAAGAAACAAACCTTTCATTAAGCCATGAAAAATGCTTTATGATGTTTACTGAAGGTATTGTTTTGGGATATCATATTTCAGGTGATGGGATTAAAGTAGACAAATCCAAAGTCAAAGCCATCTCCAAGTTACCTATTCCAAATTGTCAAAAAGATGTTAGAAGTTTTCTAAGATTTACTGAATATTATAGAAGATTTATAGAAAACTTTACCAAAATAGCATCTCCACTCTTCAAACTGCTTACAAAAGACTGTGAATTCAAGTGGAGTCCTGATTGCCAATCAACATTTGAAGCCTTGAAAACAAGAATATCTGAAGCACCTATCTTAAGAGGACCAAATTAGAAAATTCCTTTCCATATTTCTACAGATGCTTCAGATACAGCTCTAGGCGCTGTACTGGGAGAAAAAGACTTGGTTCGTTATGCCATTTACTATACAAGTAAAAATTTGACTCCCACTGAGTTAAATTATACTGTGACTGAAAAAGAGTTCTTAGTTGTTGTTCATGTAATTAATAAGTTCAGACATTATATAAAAGGCTATGAAACTTTTATTCATACTGATCATTCTGTAATTAGATATTTGATGAACAAATCTATTACTAATGGAAGAGTTACAAGATGGCTCCTACTTTTACAAGAATTCAATATTACTGTGTTAGATAGACCTGGGAAACAAAACACAGTTGCTGATTTCTTGTTTAGGATGCAGAATATCAAAGAAGACTCTCCTGTAGAGGATAAGTTTCCTGATGAATACTTATTTGCAGTAACTACTAAAACTCCTTGGTTTGTAGATATGGTTAACTATTTGGTTATAGGAAAACTATCTCCACATTTATTTCCTAGTGAAAGAAGAAAGATTATTCAGGATAGTTAAAGATATTCATGGATTTCTAATGAATTGTTTAAAACAGGGCTAGACTTTGTGATCAGAAGATGTGTCAGGGAAGATGAAATGCCTGATATTCTCAAAGCATGTCATGATGAACTATGCAGTGGACACTTTGCTGACAAGATGACAACTTATAAAATCCTTTCTTTATGATATTTTTGGCTGTCCCTCTTCAAAGATGCAAAACAATATGTCAAAAGGTGTGATAGCTGCCAAAGGGTAGGGAAACCTACCGCCTCAAATGAGATGCCATTACAACCTCAGGTACTCATCGAACCCTTTGAAAAATGGGCTTTAGACTTTATTGGACCTATTAATCCTCCATCCAAGCAGAAAAAGTATATATTGTTATGTACTGATTACGTCACTAAATGGGTAGAAGCCAAAGCATTATTTTCTGCTACTGAAAATACAGTAGCTAATTTTCTTTATGAGGATATTTTTACTCGCTTTGTTGTTCCAAGGGAAATTGTGATAGATCAGGGAAGTAAATTCACATCTAGAATGATGGAGAAGCTTGTGGAAGAGTACAAGGTCAAGCATAGGAAATCCACTCCTTATCATCCACAAGCAAATGGTCAAGTGGAGTCCACAAATAAAGTAATTGAAGGAATCATTACCAAGACTATGCATTTACATAGAATAGATTGGGCAGAAAGGCTTCCTGAAGCCTTATGGGCCTATAGAACTACATGGAGGAACACAACAAGACACACTCCTTATGAACTTGTTTATGGGAAGGAAGTTCTGCTTCCCATTAAGTTCCAAGTTAAAACCTTCAAGATGGCAGTTCAGTTGGGAATGGATCTATCAGAAGATCAAAAGCATAGACTGGAGTAGTTGAATGAACTAGATGAGATCAGAAAAGAAGAAGTTCAAAGAACTGATCTAGTTCAGCAGTAGAGAGCTAAGTGGCATGACAAATACATCAAGGACAAAAAGTTTCAAGAAGGAGATTAGGCATTGCTATTTGATTCAAAGTTCAAATATTTTCAAGGTAAATTTCAGACTCATTGGCTTGGGCCATATGAGATTGAATTTTTTTTTAGCAATGGAGCAGTAAGAATCAAAACAATTGATGAGCATCAAACTCTTCTCCTTGTGAATGGTCAGAGATTGAAGATCTATCATAAACCAATCTCAAAGGAGGAGTTTATAAAAATATTTCAAGATAACTCTGCAATGAGGCTGGTGAAGAAGAATCATTCTTCTCCACCAGTCTGGTCTTTGTTTTTTTTCATCATCATCTAAAAAAAAAATTTTAATGTATAAGCTTGAAAACCAATCACTGATTGGCATTCTTATCCAAAAAATACAAGGCGAAAATCAGAAGATTCTGACGCCCTATATTTTCCAAAAAATCTCTCATTTCACTTATAGTTTGTTTCATTCCATTTCATTTCATTTCGCTCCATCTCGCCACCACATTCCATCAATAAAATTTCTTTCAGTTTCTCTTCATATTCACCTTTCCATGTATCATCCATACAGTCATTTTTGATTTCCATTCATTCGCCAAGTCATATGTTATTCACAATGTTATTTTTCGCAGTTGAATTTTGATTCCGCAGCTGATTGCTGATTCCGCAGCTAATCCTGTTACTCTGCAGTGACAGTCAAGTGATTAGCCAAATAATAATAAAAGCAAGATGCAGGTATGGAAGGAGAAGATCTTTGAAGAAATCAACACCTGAAAAGCACCTACAAAGGCATGCAATTAAAAGTCAACAAAACGAAAGAGGTATGATTCCAAGGTATGGACAAAACCATTTTCAAATAGCATTTCAAACGCATAATTCATATAGTTTGTAAATCACAGCTCCATAACGTGTAATGATTTGACTTGATGGTTGCCTTAACTCCACCATATCTTCTGCATTGATCCTAACGGTCTCATAATCTGTTTCCGAGTTTAACTCGTACTTAGTCATACACCCTCATTACACTTGTTAAAATGGCTAATCATGCAGACATGAGCTGATTGAATACGACTCTCTTCCATTGACGTTCCACTCTGCAGCCTTTTTATGAACTCACCGACGTTCCACTCTGCAGCCTTTTTATGAACTCAAGCTCCGTTCAGTCTCGCAAATTTTCACGAGTGACACTCTGCCTCCATGCTTGCACACCAGGTTTTACAATCCTCGGTTCATTGTTTGTTTACACAGACTTCTACTCTGTAAACCCTCTTTCATTTCATGCTCAATAATCTTCCCATTTCGTAATCAGTGATTTTCTCCATGGCCCTCTTCTATTTTCCACTCACATAATTGTTCTGCTCCTGTAAAACCGTCATTTATAGAGGTGTCTTCATAGTGAGAAGGAGGAATGGGTCTTATAGTGAGAACAGAACCCAAAGGAGTTAAATTCATGGAAGGATACCCGCAGCTTAAGAGCACATTGAAGAAGGCAAGATGGTTGCAGTTCATTAAGAAGTTCAAAGGTCATCATAAGGAGGTTACAAAAACGTTTGCAAGATCTTTCAATGGTGTAGAAGTTGAAATTGGGGACATCAAATTTCCAGAGACAAAATCATCAATTGCAGCAACCACAGAGCTTCCACAAGAAGGGGAGAGATGGTTTAAGAACAAGGATTTCGATGAAAAGGTCTGGAGGGTCATTCTTCACAATCTAGGTATGGACATATCAATCTTTAAACGAGGAATTCCTGTTTCAGCCTTAAAAGATAAGTGGACTAGTCTGCTGTTGATCATTGAGAAATTCATTACATGCGAGGGCAGGTATGGCTCCATGTACATGTATCATATCAGATTATTGATGAATTTCTTGGAGAATGAAACTATCAACCTTCCTTATTTCTTGTTGAATAGTTTGAGAAAAATTTCTACTATCGTGCAAAAGAATATAGATGATGTGGAACCACATCTCTACCATCATGGCCTTATTAAGATCTTGGTTGAAAACCATTTGAAAGAGAGGGAAGATACATGGGAAAAATTCCTAGTTAGGAACTTCTTCCAAGACCCTCCTGAAGTGCCTGAGGGGAGTTCAGCAAAGAAAAGTAGGAGGAAAAGAACAACTTTAACAATCCAAGATACTCCTACTAGTGTGACCAAGGAAAACAGTGAAGAAGAATTGCCTTCTGAAACATTGACTGAAATAAGGAAAAAAGCAAAACAGAAAGGAAAGAGGAAAATTGAAGACATTTACCAGAATCCTGAGCCTTCTTCAGAGGAAGATCAAGTGCTTTCTGAAAGATTAGTTCATCTTAAAGAACAGTCAACTAAAGCAAAACAAAAAGGAAAGGGGAAACAGATCATAGAAAAGGGAGACATAAGCTCACAAGGTCTAAGAAGAAGCTTTAGATTAAAGGGCAAATTGAAGAAAACGCAAATCAAAGGAGCTCAATTCATAGACCTGGGAGGTGAAACTCCAGATTAGTCACCAAAAAACACTCCACCTAATCAAAGTCCACAATATTCTCCTTTTCCTCAGTTTGATTTTGAAACTAGTCCAAGGAAAACAACTCTAGAAATTGATCAAACCTAGCAGCAGATGTATGATTTCATTGAATCATTGGAACAATAGAAAACTACAGCAGAACAAGGAACTTCATCCAATCAGCTAGGTACAACAAAGGAAACATTGATTCAGTCATTTAAGCAAGAAATTTATGAGTTGGAAGTCTTAAACAGACATATCCAAAGGGAGAATGAAACATTAAAAGAGCAAAACAAATTGGAAGAAGTTATTCATGACAAAACCATGCTGCATTTAGGGTTATGGCATAAGAAAAATAGAAAACTAAAGAAGAAGAATAGGAGGTTGAGTAGAGCCCTCATCAATCTCAAGTATAGGTGTCTTATGATGAAGCCTAGAATAACAATGACAACAAGAAAGAAGAAGAAAAGGTTGGATGTCTTAGTAGAGGTTTCATAGCAGATGAATTGAAGAGAGAATAGTTACAATTTTGGTTGCATGAGGACATGCAACATCTTCACAGTGGGGGTATGTTGAGCCCCAAAACTACCTCTCTTCCAAGCATTTTCTTAAATCTTTTCTCTTCTATTTTCCCATGTCAGTGCCTCCTAAGCTATCAAAAGTTGTTACATGTTGATTTTATGAGTGTATTTGAGTGATTTTCAAATTACATCATTGTGTGTGCTATTTGATCTAGGTTTTGTTTATCAACTACGGAATGTAGCTACTTTCCGCAACTAACTGGCAATTTCGCAACCATTTTCATTGTTTTACAGGTTACAGGTGTCAGTAGGAGGAATGAGACACATGGGTAGCTCAGGAATTATCCACACATGGATGAGGTTCTATTTACTTAGCCAAATTCAGAAGGAAAGGTCCCGGCCAAAGGGAGGTCAACAGAGAGTTCTATGCCAACTAGAACTCAGTTCCTGCACGTAAAAGAAGGCCGAAGCTGTTCCTGAACTCGTGGATCTGTTTTTGCCACCTGCATGCCATCTCCATAACACAATCCAATATCCACCTCACATGGATTTATTTCTTATGGCAACCGAGAGGCTGAATCCTCAGATTTTGACTTGTTCACATGTCCATCGTTGAAGAAATTCCTCTGAGATACAGTTATCCATTTTCTCTATAAATATAAGCGTTTGAAATGCAGATAGGATGTTCTTGATATTGTTGTTATAGTGTTATTTTGCTGTTCTGTAACCGAGAGACATATTACTCTGTTTCATAATACAAAACTTTGTTTTGCAAATGGTTGTTTGAGTGTGTTTTGAAGTAACAACATGTTAAGTCCAAAGTTGTGCAGAGGGCCCCTACGTAGCTGAGGTCCCTTCTTTTATTTTTGCATAGTTTTTCATGTATATTTTCTCTCATTCGAATTGTATATTTCTCATGTTTTTGATCTTAATCATTCTAATCCTGTACATGTTTTTGCATCTTGTCACATTTCCTACTAACACTGGTAGGTGCACTTCAGAATAGGTCTTTAAGTCTGGTTATGCTCGAGCTTCTTAGTGTAATTTTTGCATCAAGTGGTGTTATTGAGACTTGCTTCCTTTGCTGAACTTTAGTTTTCAATTTCAGTTGTTTAAGCTTTTTATGCTTTTACTTAGTGAGATTTGTTTATTGTTCTAGATAACTTAGATGTCAATTCTTCATGCTATATGATGATATTTCCGGAGCCTTTTGCTTAACCCCGTTTTAGAAGTTAATTGGCGAGATATTGTGATTATAGGTGAAGTAATTGACTTTGCTTTCATTAGTATGTAAGTAGATAGTTTAGATGTCAGTTCTTTCATGCTATATGATGATATTTCTGGAGCCTTTAGCTTAACCCTGTTTTAGAAGTTAATTGGCAAAATATTGTGATTATAGTTGAAGTAATTGGCTTTGCTTTCATTAGTGTGCAGTTAGATAATTTAGATGTCAGTTCTTTAATGCTATATGATGATATTTCCGGAGCCTTTAGCTTAACCCCGTTTTAGAAGTTAATTGGCGAAATATTGTGATTATAGATGAAGTGATTGGCTTTGCTTTCATTAGTGTGCAAATTAGGTAATTTAGATGTCATTCTTTTCATGCCATATGATGATATTTCTGGAGCCTTTAGCTTAACCCTGTTTTAGAAGTTAATTGGCAAAATGTTGTGATTACGGATGAAATCATTGACTAGTTTCCAGTTTCTTTACTTTTTGGTTTGAGTTGCAGCAGTTTATTAGATTTCAATTTTGCAATTATGATGGACAAAAGAGACTGTAATCTCATTTTTAGTACTTCATTTTTAGTTTGGTTTATGTAGCTACATGTTTACACTCTTATTAAAGTTCTGATTTTGTAGACAACATGTTTTAAGATCTCTTAAGTTCAAAGTTTGGAAATTATCATAAGAAGCAAGAGAATAAACCTTGTCTTCAACTCTACATCCACACTTGATCTTTAAAAGTATTCTTAAACTTTTGTTTTAACAATAGATTAGGATTTTCATTGCATTAAACCACTTTAGGAGACCAATAGAACAAAACCCCAAAACAAGATAAAACTGAAAACATTTAGGCAAGAAAAGGGTTGTCTAACACATATGGTGCACTACACTTCATCAGTTTATGACTCCCAGATTGATAACTTATGTAGCAATTTAGCATACACTAAATTGACTAAACAATTTGCGATTAGATTTGCCACCTTATATGCAAATGTATTCAGTTGTGAATGTGGAAAACCTTACTTTGTATGAGCCTCCAATCATTGATGATCATGAAGAGAATGTTCAGATTCCATCTATTGAAAATTTTTCTCCTAAATATTTAGATGAGTTGCAAGAAGATACAATTCTTGACATGAGAATCAGGACTTCACGTAGAGGCAATGTGGAGTATCTTCGAGTGGGGCTCAAAGGTACCAATCCAAGTAAGGAAGGTGGATTAAGATAAGGAAAGTGAGGGAGATGTATCCTCACTTATTTGTTGAGTAAAAGCAAACTTTTGGTCGTCCTAAAGCTTCCACTGGGGAGGAATGATCCAGGGTATAAAATATATGCTAAAAAATAAAAGTACTCAAAATCGCTTAAAACAAGCGCCAAATCATAGATCTCGTCATTCTGATTCCAATGATGCTTGAATCCCCTCAATCCAACACCATATGTGAAAGTTATCACGTTCTGAATTTTTTGGCAAACAACTAAAACATCAACTTGCAGGGTTGACTAGGCTGTTGACTGGGCAAGCTGTACATGTGACATGGTACTAACGTCAGCAAGTGACTAGGTTCTATGGTGGACAAGTGGACTAATCATAAACTAACACATGGCAGGTCGTACAAGCAGTATTGGTGCATTTTTATTGGTTTCTTGGTTTGAGGTGGACCAATCATGAGGTGCCACATGGCTCAATGGGAGGGTGCCACGTGGTCCTCATGAAGTGTGCCAAATGTTTTATGGGTCGAACGACTGACCCCACTGGGATTAAACCCACAAAATATCAGTTAAAAACCGATTGCCAAACCAATAGTCCAAATGAGGTGCTCGTTATAACTATATGGAAAATTTATATTTAAATTAAATGATTTTCAGTGTTATCGGAGGGGGCAGGGCACATGTCCCCAAACCTTGGTTACATGGCATACATATGACCATAGTGCAAAGGCTCGGGGGTTGGGCGTTAATCCTTGGCCCTGGTCGCATACAACCACCCATAACCACAGGTGGAGGGCTCAGACCGGAGGGGTAGGCACGTGGCCTAGCCCCAGACCACATGGCCTCCAATACGGCCGTTGGCGGGGATTCGGGTGAGGGCTTACATGTGGCAACTTGATACATCTAGTCCCCATCCATATTGGCCACCATATGACCAACCATAGGGCTTAAAAATAGGCGCTTAAAAGTTAAAGCCTCATTAGCGTGTTTAAATTGGCGATAATTTGTACCTTTTTTGACGAGATTTTTGTCATTCCCTCGCCAATTTGTTGCTTAGTGGTCTTCCAAAAGAGGAGTTTCATTTCCTAGTTAGAAGTTTTGGTCATTTTGCAGGACATATAGCAGAGAAATGGAGAAAGAAGCCTAACTTGGTCATTTTCAATCTTTTTGAGCCCAAGAAGAAAACCTAGACAAGGGTTTTTGGGTGTTCTGGACACAATGACAACATTATTTTTGTGATTTGAGCATTATATGTTGACGTAACTTACATATTGAGCATATAATAAAAAGGGACAACATTGGAAGCTATACCTAGAGACGTGGCCCAAGAGCGATGAACTCCGTCATCAAATTGTTGTTTGTGTGATGTTGTTCATAGTATATTTTTCTATGTTTTATTTTTGCAAACTTAACTAAAAACACTAAGTTTATGTGTTTTTTCAACTTGATCCATTGGCCCTTTCTATTATATGATAAATATTTAAATTACATCAATATACAATGCTCAAATCATAAAACTAATGCTGCAATTGTGTCCAGAACACCCAAGAACCCCTATCTAGGTTCTTCTTGGGCTCAAAAAGACTGAAAAATGACAAAGTTAGGCCTCTTTCTCTGCTATTTGTCCTGCAAAATGACTAAAATTGTTAACTTGACAGTGACACTCCTCTTTTGGTATACCATTGAGTGACAAATTAGTGCAGGAACAACGGAAATCCCACTAAAAAAGGTGCAATTTGTCGCTAGTTTAAACACACCAATGAAGCCTTAAGTGCCTATTTTTAAACCTTGTGGTTAGTCATATGGTGGCTAATATGGCTAGGGGCTGGGAACAACAGGGTGCCACGTGCACGCCTCCGCTCGAATCTCCACTAACGGTCGCATTGGAGGCCATGTGGCCCGGGGCTAGGTCATGCACCTACCCCTTTGGTTTGGTCCCTCCGCTTGTGGTTCTGGGTGGTTGTATTTGACGGGGATCAGGGATTAATGCCCGACCACTATGCACTATGGTCATATGTCTACTGTGTAACTAGGGGTTGGGGCCATGTGTCCCGCCCCCTTTGCCAATGCCAAAACCCATTTAATTTAAAGATAAATTTTCCATATAGTTATAACGAGCACCTCGTTTGGTCTGTTGGTTCGACAGTCGATTTGTAAATGATAAGTCATGGGTTCAATCTTGGTGAGGTCATCTGATCAAGCCATAATTTTTTTTACACAATTCTTGAGGGCCACATGGTTCCCTCCCATTGGGCCATGTGGTGCCTCATGATTGGAACACCTCAAACCAAGCAACCAATAAAAATGCGCCAACACCTCTTATACGACCTGCCACATGTTAGCACATGATTGGTCCACCTATCTGCCATACAACCCATTCACTTGCTGACATGAGTGCCACGTCACCTATATGGTATTCCCAGTTAGCAACCCAGTCAACCCCGCAAGTTGAGTTTTTAGTTGTTTGCCAAAAACTTCAGAACGCGATAACTTTCACATATTGTGTCATATTGAGGCGATTCAAGCGTCTTTGGAATAAGAACAACGAGATCTATGATTTGGCACCAGTTTTGAGTGACTTCGAGAACTTTGATTTTTGAGCATATTTTTGATCCCCTGGATCATTCCTCCCCACTAGAATATTTTGGACCACCAAAATTCTATTTTTACTCAGAAAGTAAGTGAGGGTACAACTCCCTCACTTTCCCAATCTCAATCCACCTTGCTTTACTTGGATTTGTACCTTTGAGTCCTACTCGAAGATACTCCACATTACCTCTGCATGAAGTCCTGTTTCTCTTGTCAAGAGTTGTATCTTCATGCAACTCATCTAAATATTCAGGACAAAAATCCTCAATAGATGGAATCTGAACATTCTCTTCATGATCACAAATCATTGGAGGCTCATAAAATCTCAAGTTTTCTACATTTACAACTGAATAAATTTGCATATAACGTGGAAAATCTAATTAGAAAGCATTGTTACCGATATTGCTACTAGTTCTCTGAAAATATTGCGATAGAATCTAACCCAACACCAAATTAATTAGGCCAAGAATATCGAAATAGCCTTTCAGAATCCAAACAAGGATTCCATTTAAAGCACATTTTTCTTAAAACAAAAACATTTTAAGAAGGAACTTCACTAGAAAAAGATTTCCGACAACAATGATACGAACAAGACTCAGGAAATTTGAAAAACAATAGACATATGATAAACCAAATCTTGAGAACACTCGTCACTTTCAGAACAAATGAAGTAAATTGCTTGCCTAGAGCTTTTAGAAATGAGTTCATATCCAACAGGCCTACATATAGTGCGTTAGAAATCAAAAGTCATATAAATCATGAATTGACATCAAAGCTTTGAAAGGACACTCGACTGCTATCCATTTTAATGGTATTTATTTTCCACTAATTGTCATCAATCTAGCTAGTACTGATTTCCTTATTTGCAACCAGAAAATACTATTATGATATTGGTTACTATAAACAATATCTGCTTTTCTTAAATTCCCACCCGAGATAGTCCGAGTCATAGGATTTTTTTTCATGATGGTTGTGTTTGACATGCTTTGAAAATTGATATCAACATAGTGTTGAATTATTTTAATTGTGGCATTTAATACAAATTTAATTTTCATAGAAAGATAAGCTTAAAAAATAAGTAAATGAAGGAAAAACCTCACCAAGTTTTCTATTTTGAAGTTCATATAATATAATCATATTCAACTAATCGCTATAATAATATTTGACTAAATGTTAGTTTATTAATACCCTAATATTGATTTTATTTACATAGTTACTTTTCGGGGACTAATAGCTTGAGAGCGGAACATGGCAGATTAGGGTTTTGTCAGGCCCTGCAATGGAGGTCCCACTCTAACGACGACATGTCTGCAACAACACTTCTGCACCCCTAGCAACTGCATACGACAACGAATAGCACATTCGTCATGGATTACCTTCCAGGGGGGGGGGACTCAGAGCCTCCCCCCAATGATTACAATGAACCTCAGGCTCAGAAAAAAATTGAAGGGGCATTTGCATTGGATCAGCCTGCCAACAGGAAAAAGTAGGCGAACCAGAGTAACCAAGGTAAACAGAAAGGGCCACAGGAAATGGCGGCAACGACCCAGAATAGGCAGCTAGACACTGCAGGAAATGATGAGGTCCCCAAAGCAACCTATGCGACTTGCAAGCCTATTACAACACAAAGACCAAAGATTGAATTACCAAGTCAGAGAATCAACACCCAAATTCAGTTCATGAAAGACCATGCTCTAATCGGGAAATTTATTGGCTTCTGGCCAACGAAGAAAGCCCTGCAGGGATGGATTGCAGCCAAATGGAAACCCAAAGGGCACATCACCCTGCAGCTGGGACCAAAAGGTTTCTTTACAGCGGTATTTAACTGTATAGAAGACCGAAATAGGGTAATCGATGGCGGACCCGATTTCTTCAACGCTGCTGGCCTGTACATAAGAGACTGGATCGAAAGATTCAACTCAGACAAAGAGGATTTGAGCTAGGCACCAGTTTGTATTCGACTATACTCCCTTCCATTGGAGTATTGGGATGAAGATTCACTAAAAGACATCGGAAATGGTTTGGGGGAGTTCATAAAGATAGCGAAAGAAACAAAACTCAGAATAGTTCGAAGAATAATAATAGTAAGATATTTAATAATAATAATAAGTTAAAAGTTCTTAACGGATATTGTAATCCTAATTTTAAGTATAATCATATGAGGTCTAATCCTTCTCTCCCTCCTTCTCATAGTAATAAGAAGGTTGTCAATTTGTCTAGTTTCTCCTTACCCCCTTCTATTTTTAAGGTTTTAGGCAAAGGTTTAAATTTTGCCTTGGCCCCCAAGAAGATCCCTGTTGACGACATTATTTGTGACATAGAATTTCAGATTCGTGGTTTACCTGATAGTGTTAAAAGCACTATTAGGCAAGATTGTGTTGTTGTCCTTAGGAAGGCTAAGCCCCCTAAGAGCAACCTTAGCAAAGACGAATTTAAAGCCCTAAAATCCTTGAATCATAACAAAGATATTGTGGTTCTGAAGGCTGACAAAGGTGGGGTTGCTGTCATTCTTAACAAGGAGGACTACCGAAGCAAAATGTTGGAGCATCTTCATAATAGTGGGAGCTATAAAAAGCTTCCCAAAAACCCGTTAAAGAAGATCTCCAAGAATGTCGCCCTTGCCATTAAATCCAGTAGCTTAGTGGGTCCCTTGCATAGTAAACTCATTGAGAGCAATCCTATCATGCCTAGAATCTATGGTCTCCCTAAAATTCATAAGGAAGGGGCTCCCTTGAGGCCCATAGTCAACACCATTGGAGGTCCTACCTATCTGCTAGCAAAGTTCCTTGCCTTGAAGCTTAAACCCTTAGTGGGTCGTACAGGGTCCTTTGTTAAAGACTTGACCTCTTTTATAGAGGAGCTCAAGGACATTAAGTTGGACTCTAGAGACATTCTGATCAGTTTTGATGTGGTTTCCTTGTATACTTGCATCCCTATAAATGAGGCCATGGATGTAATCAACCATCTAACTGATCCTGATATCGCTCGGTTGGTTGAGATCTGCCTCACTTCGACATTTTTCTGTTTTGAAGGTGAGTTCTTTAACATGGGCTTATCCTTTTCCCCTGTTGTTGGGAATCTTTTTATGGAGGATTTTGAGTCCAAGGCTCTTAACTTAGCCCGCCTCCTGCCTAAGCTTTGGAAAAGATATGTAGATGACACTAATGTCATCTGGTCTCATGGCCAAGAGGAATTGGACCTCTTCTTCGATCATCTCAATAATCAATCCTCGGCCATTAAGTTCACAAAGGAACAGGAAGTCGATGGTTGCCTCCCTTTCCTTGATATTCTTATCTCTAAGAATGGTGATGGTTCCCTCTCCCACCGCGTGTTTCGTAAGAAAACTCACACGGAGCAATATCTTCATGCTAGTTCCCACCATTTCCGAGCTTAGAAGTTGGGAGTTCTCAACACCCTTGCTACTCGTGCCTTAAGGATCTTTGATGATACGAGTTTCAAGGAGGAGAAATTCCATCTCTTTAATGTCTTTGTTAAGAATGGTTATAGTAGGCACTTGGGTCCGAAGGCTTTCCTCAAAGCAGCTAAGAATTCGTTAGCTAAAAGAGATAAGAAGGAGAGGATTCCTAGTGTCCATCTTCCGTTTGTTCAGGGGACTATGGAAAGGATTGCGAGGATTCTTAAGAGGCATAATGTCCCCTCAACCTTTAGACCTCCCAATACCATTCGTAAGTCCCTTAGATCTGTGAAGGATCCTATCAACCCTAAGGACATGAAAGGGGTTTATATTATTCCTTGTTCATGTGGGACTCCATATATTGGTGAGACTGGTTGCTCCATTAGTCAAAGGATTAGTGAGCACGCAACTGACCTTAAGCATAGAAGAGCCAAGTCTTCTACTTTAGTAGAGCATGCAGAGAAAACCAATCATCATGTCTGCATTGAGGAGGCTAGTGTGATTGCTAGAGTGTCCCATTTCCATCACTGGAAATTAAGGGAAGCGCTTGAGATTGAAAAAAGGCCAAACAATCTCAACAGGGAGGATGGTTGGAAGATTAGTAGCTGCTGGGTCCCAGCCCTCTCCTCCTAGTCGTGGTCTTCCTGCCTTCCCTTCTCTTTGTTTGGTTTTTTCCTGTCGTCTTTAATGTTTTTTCCCCTGGTTTTCTTGTTTCTTGGGGCCTTCCTTCCTTGAGGTTCTTATAGTCTAAGGGTTTGTGGTAGCTTCATTTTTTTTTTTACTAATAACTTAGAGATAATAAATATAATGAACTAACCTTTATTCATAACCATTGAATTAAAATTAATTTAATATTTATATATTGAACTAACCTTTATTCATAACCATTGAATTAAAATTAATTTATATTTTTAATTAATTATTATTAGTATTATTAAATGTAAATAATATTACAACTTTACTATTTATATATTACCCCAATTTTTATACTTTTATAACTAACTACTCCATTATTAGATTTAATAACTTTATTTTTTATTTTTATTTTTTTTTAGTCTGTCGTATTTATTTATTTTTATATTATTATTTTTTTTTATATTATCAATAATTAATTACTCTATTACTCTATTTTTTACTTATTTGTTAAACTTCTATTTATAACTATTATTAAAAATTAATTAATTTATAATTATATGGAATTTCTTTTTTGAATCTTTATCCTTTTCTTGTCATCTCATTTCCTTTTACCCCTCTCTCTTATACATCCTGATATTTATGTATTTTTACATATTTAATCGTTTTTATATTTAACTATTAATTACTCTAACTTTTTAGATACAAAATCTTTGATGACTAATTATTAATTAATTTAGGTTTATTTTAATAGATATAAGTGTTTAAAAAGGGTCCGTTCACTTTTTAGAATTTAACTAACCAAGTCAATTTTTTAAATATTGGTTATTCCCCTAATCCAGTCAAATCTAGCCGTTGTCATTACAGCCGTTACCTGGTCTTTAAATGCAGCTGTTGGAGTTTCTGCTCTATCTATTTAATCATTTTAAGCCTAATCTGCTCATTCAACTTGTCCTGACGATGAACCACACTTGTTGGTTCGAAACGTGTCGGCAAATGAAATTTCTTGTGATTTACACCGAAGAAACTCTTTTATACTTGATATGGATCACAGAAGCCTCAATTCAACAATATATTTCCTACGCCTGCATTTTTGTCTAAATGCATATGAGCAAAGCTCTTTCAGATTCAGTAAGTCTATATCATGATGATTTTGAGTGGATTCAGTCTTTAGATTATGAACATGTCCCCTTCAGATGTAGAAAATGTCATGCCCATGGCCATATTTTTCGTGATTGCCTGCTAAATGCTAAATCCACAACCTATACCACCTCAGAGAAACTAGATTCTAAAGGATTTACCAAAGTAAACAATCGGAAAAAGAATCACAAAAAACCCGCATCGCATCCCAAATATCCTCTCGCCAATACCTCAATACCCTCTACCAGCAACAAATTCGACATCCTGGCTCAACCAACATGACTAGACTCTGAAACCCCCATGCATTCTGCAGAGCCACCCAAATCACCCTCTACAACCAATCCCACAGATTCAAGGCAAGCTCAAAAGCCCCTGCGGTCCAAATTGGAAACCTAATGGTATGGACATCAACATCTTTCTACAAGAACCTGACGATTCAACGGACTTCCTGGCAGAAAGCAGTGAACCCAAGCATATGGAAGAAGAGCCTGAAAGTATAGACATAGGAGATATGGATATATTCGGCCTTGAGCTAGCCTGCAGGAAAAAAGAATTTGACAAAATCCCGGAAAGACAGCTAGAAAGTCTGGAAGTTATTCTCTCCAGAGCACATCAGCAACGAACTTTACGTATTCAACCAGGGAGTCAATGGGATGGGAAAAATATTCCTAAAGACACCAAGAAATGAGGGAGAAAGATAGACCTACAAAGAACCATCTGCATTGGGGAAATGCTGGTGGAGTCAGGAAGATATTCCAAGTTAACCAAGTATTATAGGCCGCTCCCCATTATTGAATCATGAAGCTCACATCTTGGAGTTTAAGAGGGTTAAATAGCCCTGTGAAATACAGAATGATCAAAAACATGATACAACAAGAGAAACCTCAAATTTTCTTCATGCAAGAGACTAAATGTAATAATACCACACTTGGCAAAACTCTCTCAAAAGCTTGGCCAGGAAGCCAAACAGTAGCAGTGGACGCCTTGGGAGCCTCAGGGGGACTTGCAATAGCATGGGATGAACAAGCTATTACGCTCACTAACATCCATGTATCTCATCATTTCATTCAAGCTACCTTCCATATCATAGGGACTAATGTTCATGGTCATCTCACCAATGTTTACTTTCCCCAGGAAGCAACGAACAAGTTAGCAAATACTGAATACGTTAACTTTGCTCAATTCCACCAGAATCCATCCACTTTGGATAATAGGTGGTGACTTCAACATGATCACTAAACTTGGGGAAAAAAATGGAGGCCAAATTAAACTGGACATTGAAAGTACCCATTTCGAGGATTCATACAAAACAATTGGCTCATGGATCTGCCATTCAACAATGGAATCTATACATGGAATAATAGAAGATCAGGCACCCAGCAGATTGCCTTCCGACTAGATAGATTCCTGATTTCAGATAATGCTATACACCTTGGAGGAGTCTTTTCAGCCTCAATCTTACCTCTATCTCTATTAGACCATTGGCCCATCTCGCTTCAATGGTAAAGACCTGGGAAATCCACTCGAAGACCCTTCTGCTTTGAAGCATTCTAGCTGACACATCTAGACTTCAACAATTTGGTCCATTCTACATGGAAGAGCTTCAATCCCCTAGAAGGAACAAAAATGTTTCAATTCCAACAAAAACTCAGATATCTCAAAAGGCACATCAAGTAGTGGAATCAATTGACCTTTGGAAATATCTTTCAAGCTCAAAATGCTTTAGCTCAGGAAATGAAAAAAATCCAATAGACAATAATCACTAAAGGAAGGACTGAAGCTCTTTCAGAACAGGAAAAGTTCCTTCAGAATCAGATTGTAGAAAGAGAAAAGAAAGAGGAGATCCTCTGGAAACAAAAATCCAGAGTAATATGGCTAAAAGAGGGAGAACGGAATACAAAATTCTTTCATCGCACCACCATACAGAGAAGAATGCACAATAACATCACCCAAATTCAGAATCAGCAGGGAGAAAGATTGGAAGAACACGAGGATATTGAAAAAGAGCTCCTCAATCATTTCAAAAAAGTGCATAAAGAGCCACAAATCAATAGACAACCAGCTATAGAAAGGATTCTCCAGCACATTCCGAGAATCATAACAACAGAACACAATCAACTGCTCCTTCGTTCGGTCTCTTTACAGGAAGTCGAATCTGCCATGCATCAGCTCAAGGAAGGAAAAACACCGGGCCCAGATGGTTTTACCTCAAACTTCTTTCATAAATTTTGGGATCTTATCAAAGAGGAAATCTGGCAGGTAGTAGAAGAGTCTAGGACTCTCTGCTGGATGCTTCCGTCTCTAAATGAGACTTTTATTGCTCTCATTCCCAAGGAAGAGAAATCTATAACTCCGGAAAAATTCAGGCCTATAACTCTCTGTAATATTATCTATAAAGTCATATCTAAAGTCATTGCTTCCTATCTGAAGCCGCTGCTTCCCATGCTCATCTCGTCAGAACAATCGAGATATGTGGAAGGGAGGCAAATTATAGATGGCATCATTCTCACTCATGAGATCATACACTCCTTGAAGCACCATAAAAAAGCAAGTATGCTCCTCAAAATTGACCTGTCAAAACCCTTTGATAAGTTGAGTTGGAATTACATTCAAAAAATGCTATCAGCATTTGACTTCTCTCCTCCATGGGTTAGATGGGTTATGAGTCTAATATCCTCTACTTTCTTCTCCATTCTGGTTAATGGAATTCCTTCCATCCCTTTTCATCCCTCTAGAGGCATCCGTCAAGGAGATCCCCTTTCCCCCTTTCTCTTTGTACTTATGGCTGAAGGGTTAGGTCATATTATAAAGAATGCACTTCAATCTCAGCAGCTTAGAGGAATCTCCTTCCACAATTCCCCTGCTTTCACTCACCAACAATTTGTGGACGATAACATGTTGTTTGGGAAACCTTCGGTTCAAGAGGCCCTAAAATTCGAATCCCTTCTCGATGATTTAACTGAAGCATCTAGAGCCAACATAAATACTGTCAAATCCCAAATCTTCTTTTTTCACACTCCCTCCATAACTCAATCCTCTATAGCCCGCATTCTTGGATTCTTTGTCGCCTCTCTCCCATCCAAATATCTTGGTGCCCCCTTGACTAAATCTACTTTAAAGCATACCTCTTGGCAGTTGCTCCTAGAAAAATTTGAAGCCCGCCTTTCCTCCTGGACTTATAGAGCCCTCAATATGGCTAGTCACCTAGTGTTAGTCAAAGCTGTCTTGCAATCAATGCCTCTTTATCTCTTCTTTGTTTTGGTGGCACCAAAATGGGTGCGTAAGAAGATAAAAAATATGCAATGAAACTTTTTATGAGGATCTTCTGGAGAAAATCGCAAATGGGCACTGGTCAAATGGGCTACAGTTTTCCTCCCAAAAAACTCAAGGGGTATTGGTCTCCGAGACCCTCGACACAATAATGTAGTCATAGGAGCAAGAATATGGTGGAAATGGCTCTCTGCTCTGCACACCCCTTGGTCCATACTCTGGACTGCCAAATATGCAAACAACAGACCGCCAGATGATTTAATCCAACTCACATATACGGAAAAAGGCTCCTTAATCTGGAATGCAACCAGACAACACAGAGCAATGATTCAATAGTACAGTTTCTGGGAAATAAGGGACGACAACAATGCCCGCTTCTGGGTCGACTCTTGGCAGTAAAGACCCAGGCTAAGTGACCTGATCATAACACCCCAAACAAAAGATTGGGATGAGCTTCAAATGGACAAAGTTAGCTAGCATTAGAATCCCACTCTCAATCAGGGTTACAAACAATGGTTAAGCGTGACACACTTCATCAAGCAAGGAACATAGCTAATACATAGGGAGATGGACATAGAGCTCACAAACCAGAAAATTCAATTTTCTGATAAGAAGGATATCTTACGTTAGGGGTACACTCCACGTGGGACCTTTACCACTTAGCAGGCATACAACCTTCTGATTAGCAATCAGAAAGTCAAGGACCCTCTTTGGGACAAAGTATGGTCTCCTAGAATTTGGCCCAAGGTCTCTACTTTCCTCTAGCTGTTATGTAAAAAAAAAATACTCACTTGGGACAACCTAAGGAAAAAAAGCTTCCACAGGCCCTCAATATGTCCCAACTGTAAACAACAGGAAGAAACCATCCAGCACCTCATGGACACATGCAATCTGACAACTAAACTCTGGGAAAAAGCAAGCTTCAGATGTCAAAAAGAAGGGAGAGTAAAAGGGGACATTACCAACATCATCCGCAACTGGGCAATCAATTCGTATAAGAGAAAATTGCTAAACTCTTTGTGGAAAATCATCCCAGGTCTTCTCATGTGGACTATATGGAAGGAACATAACCACCGCATCTTCAAGAATTAAGGTACACCAGTAGAGATCATATGGAGCAATATTTGCAACAATCTTCAGGAAACCTTAGCGCTCCAAACATGGCATGAAGATGAATTTCCCACCCTTCCACAAGAGCAGAACATATGGAAGAATTGGAATCTTCAGACCAATCAGGTACAGGAGAACCCCAGTAAATCCTCTTTAAATCACAATATTTCCAGCAAATGGATCCCTTCGGCATAAGGAATGACTCAATTAAATTTTGATGGGGCCTCCAAAGGCAACCCATGCATGACAGGTTATGGAGGAATATTCAGGGATCACAAAGGCAAACCTCTATTAATTTTCCTGGGCTCAATTGGATGGGACACGAATAATTCTACTGAGGGATTGTGGCAAGGACTTCAACTAGCTCAACATCATGGCTTCTTCCCCTTAGTAATTGAAGGAGACTCTCAAATACTTATCAACATGGCTAATCAAATTCTTCAGGGGACCCCTGCTCACAAAGTGGTCTACAGTTGGAGATTGGTAGCACGTTTAGAGCTCATTGAACAATGGCTCACAACTAACAGAGCAATCACTTTCAAACATATCAGAAGAGAAGGCAACAAAGTGGCTAATCTCCTAGCAAATTTTGGGGTGGACAGTGATCAGACTCTACACACAGGTTTGCTCAACATAATTACTAATGCTTCCCAGCTATAGGAATATACTGAACTGGTGCAAAATAATGCTGCACCTCCCGATGTGGATGTTTAAGAGGAAATTAATGAGGATTAGACATGTTACATAGTATTTTGTCACCGTCCCTGTTACCCCTTCTCCTGTACATTGGAGGACCTATTCCGGGACCTGTGAGAAGTGACATGACTTGAAAACACCTGCTTTGTATCCCTTAAAGTATGTACTCTATATGCCCTAAAGACACCTTCTGTAAAATACCCAAAAATGTAGCCCTTTCTCCATTGGCACTGTTCCACAGTGTATTGCTCGCGCCAATAGGGTAAATCCTCCAAAGAGGGCGTGCCAGCTGGCGCTCTGTCTCAGAGTAACACTAGCGCCAACCTAGTTGGGTAAAGTTTTTAACCATCAAACTTCCGAAGGTTCCTTCCACCTTATCCATAAACTAATTCCAGTTTGAATTGGTTCAGTTGGGCTTTGTATTTCCCGAGGGAAGTAGTTCTCCACCTCTCATGGAAGCTTCCTAATGATAAGGACAATCCCATGAATCAAGTGGATGGTCTTATCTACTCCTCCTATCCCTATATAAGCTTGTTGCTTCCCCTTTGACAAGCTAGTTGGTAATTCTTAGTTAATAATTCTACTTTTCAAGCTCCCAAAGTCTGAGGATTGCTAAGCTCATCTTGTAAGAGGTCTTGTGTATCCCTATGAGGCTAAATATTTAAGGAGGATATCCATGTCTAAGTGATCAAGGAGAGAGAGAGGCTTGTTCCCATCCCTACAAGCTTTGCAAGGCATGTGTTTCTAATTCACCCAGCCAAAGGAGGATTTGACTTTAGAACTTGGTTGTATTCTCTTTTGTTTTATCAATAATAATAGACGACTATCATTATGGTTCCACTCATGTGTCTTTATTATGATGTTTGAGTTGTATCTTTTCTGACTGATACATAGTTGCATTTCCTGGATTTTATGCTTGTATTTGTCTTGTTCTTTGCATGTGCAGGTGTCTATTCACGGAGATCGTGAGGATTGTGACTAGCTGAAGCGAAAGAATGGAAGCGACGACCCTTCTACGAATATAAGCGTTAGATTCGAGGTAGGCTCTCATCTTGGCCTTTATTTTGCAATTAGGAACCTGTGTGTTAGCGTTCTTTGATTGTTGCTAGACCTCAGTTAGGCTAGTGGGATCACCTTTGTCCGCAGAGGGGATTTACCTATACAACAATTTGGCGACTCCGCTGGGCAGTTGGCTTTTGGCTTGTTTGTTTATCTTGTCTTGTTGTTCGATTTGTGAACTTTTAGACGGAGTCTGAAGTCTGGCGAGATAGCCTTCGAAACGCTATTGCTTTGCATTAGCGAAGTAGATCAACGCTACTTCAGTCCATCTCCGGTTTGGTTTGCAAACTGAACGACTTGGGACTAGCCTTGTTCCTTGATTGTTTCCTTGGTTTCTCCCGCTTGTTTTGCTTTCTGGGTTGGATACCTGTGTTGTTTTTGCCTCTTAAGAGTACTTAGGTATTGTTGGTTTAGCCTTGGTTCTTGTGTTTTTTATTTTCCATAGCAAACTCGACTGGCGCTAGTTTATAGCGTGACAGTCATGCCAGTTGGCGCAAGTTGCACATTGACAACCCGCGCCAATCCCGAAAGGTGCTAGTTGCAGCCTGACAGTTGCGCCAGGCCTGTAAACTTTTGAAGTTTGCTTGGTTCTCGATTTTTTGAGCTTTGGTTTCATCCTAAGTACCTTTACTAGACTACTTTGGTGTGTTGGAGTGTGATTTGACTGGTTTTGATCGCTACCCTCTGGGTGTTTGCTTTTCTCTACCGATTTCGTATTTCTAGCCCTAGGGCATTTAGTGGCCTTGCGAATCGAGCCTTCCTAAGGTGTTTCAATCTTTTTGTTGTCCAGTCGACTCTCTTGATTTCTCCTTTACACTTGTTTGGTAGTCGTGAATCATTTCGTTGCGTTATTTAGGTGATCTGCTTCGTCTTCACTTGAATTCCGCTTCGTCTCACTTTGAGCCCAGATCACACGACTCATTGTTGTCTTTGGGACCTTTTTGATTCTTTGGATGTTTGATTTGTGTTTTGAGGAACTGAACGTGTGTGTATTGGTTAGATTTTGTTAGTGTTATTTCTCAAAAACTCTTTAGTGCATTTTGCCATTATTGAAAAAGAAAATCTCTTTTGCTTCAGAATAGTTAATGAAAGTTAGGATTTTTCATTTTGATTAGTGAATTAGTGATCTTAAAGAAAAATTTAGTGATTTGCATTAGCTGCATTAGGGAAACTCTTTGTTGTTTGTGTTCGTTTCGTTTGCGTGAAAGCTCTCTAAACTCTTTTGTAATTAGCATTCATCGAATGGAATGACATGTTTTGGCATATAGAGTGCATTTAGGGATTTTGAGAAATTACATATGGTAGGACCTAAAAACCGAAACTTAACTCAAGATCAACTTTAGAATAAATTGAATGAACTTAAAAACGCATTGGAACATAACGCTCACATTCTAGAGGTCTAGGCTAGAGACGTGCTCCGACGTCGTTAAACCTAGTCACTTTTGTTCTCACATTAAGGTTGGGTGATTCCTCCTTGTGTGATTCAACTGTGGTCTAGTACGGACTTGTGCTCCCACGTACCGTCGCATATATATGGGGAGACTCCACTAGGTTATCATCCTTGATCCACAGGAAGCTGTGTCTGCCGCCTTACAGCCCGTAACGCACCGAACACAGCATTCGGGAAGATTGACTGCCGTACGGAAAGTCCTTGGTTTTCATATGATTGCTAAGGTGTATATGCAGTTTTATGAATTGTCTGGTAAACCCCTTGCCTAATTTCTCCAGAGTAGTCACTTTTTGATCCTTTTCGGACTCCTTAAAAGAAAAGGCTCTATTGAGCATTTGTCACTTCGGGCTCATTAAATATTCGAAGGCGACTAGAGTCATCTTTTGTCCTTTTCTCGACTCTTAAAACATGAAAAGGTCAAGTTGTGTCCTGATGTCTTAAAAATTAATTCGACCACGACTACATTTACCTTGTTAGATCTTGTTTGCGCTAGTTTTGATTAGGGTCTTTTATCGTTAGCTTGTCTAGGATTTTTGTTTGATTCGATCATCCTGGTGGATCCATCGATCCCGTCTCCCATCCCAAGTGACCAAGGGTCTCCTTCTTCTGCTGCTCCTGAGACACCGGTTTGTGGTGACGCTTTCCCTGTTATTCCAAGTGTCCAACCATTAAACTCTCGTGCTCCAGAGGATGAGCTTTACGACTTGTTTTGGAACCCTGTTTGGGAGCCTTCTGAAGAGGATTTTCCCTCTACTCCTATTGGTGTTTCGTCCCTGATGGCTTCTTCCGATATGGAAGACACATCTCCTGTATCGAGTGGAACACCCGTTATGTCGAGTATTGAGACTCCCATCCCGGCCACATCCCCGGTTATATCTATGCCCTACACTATTACACCTCTCAGTATTACAGTGCCGACGCGCTATAGGTCTCTGAGGGATGCTATGGGCTCTGCGAGTTTCTCTTCTATGTGGGATAATAACATTGTTCCCACTACGGGACCTTTTGTTTCCCAAGTTCACCATACCACTGTCACGTCAGTTCCGACCAATCCAACTATTTGTGTCGCATCGTCAACTCTAGTTGCTAGTGCCATTATGGCATCTTCCGTCGTAACTAATGTTGTCGGCCGATCTCGCGGCCCGACACGTAGTGGTCAACCGATACATGCTGCCAGAGTTGTTCATCCTGCAAGCGGTGCCCCACCTTCTTCTGATGCCATTTCAGCAGGGGGGGCATATTCTCAGTACTTGCATGCTGTCCAAAATCCAGGTGGGCAAGGCCCTTATTATGATCCTGTCAATCATTATTTGTATACCTCCTTGCCAGCCCAACCCGCTGTAGAAGGTACCATTCCATTGAATGTGGCTTGGGGTACCACTGGTTACGGTGGTGGCCAATTTCGTCCGGATCAAGGGCAGCCATCTCAAGGACCATCATACCAAGGTCAGCCATCCTACACACAGCCCAATTATGGGCAGCAGTATTATGGCCAAACCTATCCAGGGCAACCTGGAGGCTCGCAAGGACAACCCTACCAGGGACAACCTTCGGCCTCTGGTGGTCCGTCTTATACATATCTTGGGAAACCCTATGGGAATCCGGGACAACCTTACGCGCAACAAGGACAACCCGGAAACCAGCAAGGCTACCCTTCTGGGCAAGGTGGCCAGCCTTACATGCAGCAAGGCCAGCCCACTGCTCATCCTAGTCAGCCATCTGGTCTACAAGGGCAACCTTCGGTTGCGCAAGGACAACCAAACACCCAGCAGATCCAACCTTCTGGGCAAGTAGGTCCGTCTCAAATCTAGCCAGGACAACCTTCCAGCCAGATGGCCCAACCTCAGTCTTCGCAAGGATATCTTTCTGGGGCGGCTCAACCGGGCATGCAGATGGTTCCTGCTTCTCAAGCTCAACCCGGTTACCAACCCCAGGATCAAACTGGTCTCTAGCCACAAGGTGGGTACCAATCCCAACCTTCTTATCAAATGCCGCTTGGTTCCTAGGCTCAATATGGAGCCCAACAACCATATGGATACTAGCAACCCCAGGGGCAAAATCAATTCGCCCCGTATCAAAATTACCAACAGCCGCAGGTCACCCCTTATCAAAATTATTAGCAACCCAATGTTGCTCCTGCAGGACAGTATGGTAACCAATGGGGCGCTGGGGGGCAGAACCAGAATCAACCATCCGGTTACGGATATAACCCTTATGGACAAAGTTCCTATGGACAAGGTCCTTTTGGACCTGGTCCATCCGGACAAGGTCAATGGGGGCAACCAACAACTGGATGGAACTCTGGCCCTACCTCATATCCGCAGATGTCCTTCGACCCGCAGCTACCATTTTTAGCGACGCTAGAACTGCCCAATGTGTCAAAGTTAACAAATGATCCTATTTTGCATAATCCACAATGGCCACCAGTTCCGACTAAGATACCTGGCGACTATCCCAAATTCGACGGCAAGGCTGGAGAGGATCCTCAAGCCCATGTAATGACCTATCACCTTTGGTGTTCGTCCAATTCATGGCTTGATGATTTGGTTCAACTTCGCCTATTCCAAAGGACTCTCACCGGCTCCGCTGCTAAATGGTATATTGAATTGACCCGTGGGTCTTTTCAAGATTTCAATTCATTGGCTATGGCATTCCTCACTCATTTTCAGTTACCCATTCAGTACGAGACAGGGACCCATCTCCTTACGTCTCTCAAGCAGGACACAACTACGCACATCTCCGATCATATACATGAATGGAGAAGGTGTCGTTGGTTGATCAATTTTTGGATTCCTGATCAACTCCTCACCGATTGGTTCACAACTTCCTTTGTCCCTAAGATTGCACGGGATATCGCTATGGGAGCCTGTGTGACTGAAGAGCAAGCCATCGCGCGTGCTCAGTACCTTGACTTAGTGTACTCTCAGTCAGGTACTTTGTATGAGTATTTTCCTGATGCCCTGAGACCCGGTACATCCAAGGCTCCACCAAAGCCATCTGTTGATGGAGTTATTGGCTCTGTAAATCCGTCGTCCAAAAAATCATCCTCGAACCCTGAGAAGAAAAAATCGAATGCTTCTAACGAAAACACTTCTCAGGGTGGTTCAAATTCTGGAAGTACTTCCGAGGTTAATGCCGTCCAGTCCACCACGACGAGTAAGGCCTCGAAAGGAAATAAAAAGGGGAAAGCAAAGAATAAGTCTGAGCAACCTAAACAAGATTCCTCCAAACCTCCATCCGAGGAAGGAGCTAAGCGCAAACCCAAATATCCTTGTCTCATCTGTGATGAGGATCACTACACCAAAGACTGCCCAAGGCGGTCTGAGGTTAGTCGTTTGTTGAAAGGCGCTCCTAGGATTCCTGCGGTTCTTAAAGAACCTTTCCCCTCTCAACAGACTCAAATGGTGGTTGATCCATCTTCATCTTCTTCTCCCTTTGGTTCCCAAGTCTTTATGGCTGGATCCATTCCCGTTCATGTAACGACTCGAACAAAGGAGTATCAATCATCTGCCAGGAAGGAGCCTGAGGTCCCCTCAAGCACTCCTTCATCCAGCTCTGGCCCGCTCCATATAGAGAGACCAAGTACTGAGACGACCATCAGACCCCCTCCCAAAGGAGTACTCCGGAGATCATCTTACAACCCAAATGCTCGTGCTGCCCAGCACTATAGCATAGTTGAGGAATTAGCGCAGGCTCCGTCGGCTATGTCTGCCTTAGAATTTCTCCAGAGCTGCCCCCCTCAGAGGAAGTCCCTGCTATCGGCCATTGGTGGCATCGACCCGGCAGATTCGGATCTGATTACCTTTGATCTCGAGAGCCATGTCCCAAGGCTGCCTCATCAGATCGCCTTTCTTATACAAGTCATCATCAATTCAAAAACGATCCATCGTACAGTTATTGATGAGGGCGCATCAACTTGCATCATGTCTATTGCTTGTTGGAAATCGATCGGGTCTCCGACTCTGAGCCAGTCTCCTATGACATTGGAAGCCTTCGATGGGAGAGAATCTCGTCCCTATGGTATTCTTCAACGATTGCTGATCACTTTAGAAGGGAAAACTGTTGAAGTAGAAGTTGAGGTCGTTGACGCAAATCTTACTTACAACCTCCTTCTAGGCCGGAGTTGGACGTATGCCATGCGTGCCGTGGCTTCCATCCCTCTTCCGTGTCATTGGTTTCCTCACCAAGGAAAATTGTCACGGTAGACAGCTTCTCTTCTTCGCTTCTTCTTCTGAAGGAAATGTGCCTTTCGTGGAGCATACCTCCATCCCTTTCGAGAGTGTGGGAGCCAGGCTCTTCAAAGATCCCACCGTCATGGGTGTCTTTTCACTCCCACCTCCCAACCTTGCTTCGCTCGGTTTGGTTTCTACTCGTTCTCATCCCTCATTGCACACTGTTGCGACCCTCGGTCCCTCTGCACAAGGGGGCATTGATCCTCTAGCTTGTAAACCTCGCTCGACCGGGGGGCATGGAAGATCATCAGCGTTGTTGATCATTTTATAAAAGAGGCCGAGATGATGCCTACATTATCTAGGCCGGTTACGCAACAGTGCGATAAGGCAAGTCCCAAAATGGGCTTGACTTGAACCAGGTATCATGCGTGCACTTTACTTTTTGTATATACGTGTGCTTTTAGCAAGTGTGTTGTGTGTGCATGTTTTTATATTTGTGTCTTGGTTCGTCGGCGTGATTGCTGCTTATTGTTTCTTTTTTGCTTCTTGGACAGATGTCTAGATCGCCTTACGTTGGTTTCGCTGATGGTGCTTCCCGCAGTACACGTAGCTTGTCGTCTGCGGCATGGGTGATCTACGATCCTCATGGTGAGTTAGTAGACATTCAAGGGGTTTGTCTAGGTTGTACAATGAACAATGTTGCTGAATATAGAGCTGTGATTGAATTATTAGCTAAGGCGATTAACCTCGGCATTCGAACATTGGTTGTGAACTTGGAGTCTCAGCTTGTAGTCCACCAACTCAACGGGCGTTATTCCGTCAGAGATCATCGGATTTTAAGGTTGTATTTACGTGTTAAGTTATTAGAAAGAGATTTTGATTTCATTACTTATCAACATATTCCAAGACAACTTAATACGTTAACCGATGCATTAGCTAATTATGTGTTGGACAGGCATTTGCATAACATATGAATCAACATAACACAAGAAGCATAAAGTACAATAGACCATAGAACATATGTATATATATATATATGTGTGTCCAGAATGTTTGCACCCTGTGCATCATCACAAAATAATACATGTTTGTCTGAATACATTCGGAGACAACATGTCTCTAAAAAAATATGCATGAAAAGAAAAGCCTAGATGTCTAGTCTTGGTGGTGCTCATGATAGCACGTCACTGCCCGCACTAGACACCTCAAGAGATGGTGGATGCGAGTTGGCACCCCTACTGTGTGCCTCTGGTAAGCTAGCGGGACATCCGCTAGCCAAGCATAATCTGGGATCCCTCGAGTGATAGTCTTGAGGTTCTGGATAAGATCCCCTCTATCACTGCCCTCCTCCTGAGGATCTGCTCTTACTGCTGCTGCTACTGGATGCCTCCTCGCAATGGAAGACAAGCCAGATGGACGCTCTGGGCCGACATCTGCATGTGCATATAAAAGTCATTAGGACAAGCATGTACTAACAAAAAAAAAATCATAAAAATACAAAATCAAAAAATGAGGACGTACCAATCTCCTCGTCCCAGTGTTCTCCCTTTGGAAGGGGAAGGTCAGGGTCTCCAGTGAAGTCTGTCCCCGCATACGGCCAGTCTTCCACCATGATCAGTTGGCGGCGAAGCCACCCGAAGAACTCTGGTCTGAAGGACATCTGCTGGCTGCCGCCACCCCTCGGCATCAGTGCCGCCCATCGAGCCATCCTCGGCTCTCGAGGTGATGGATCTGCCACAAAGGTCCCCTGGCCCTGGAATCTTGGCACATGTTCCAGGAAGAACGTCACCAAGATGGAACCATACCCGAATTGTTGCAGCTTGCCCCACTTGGCCTTTGTCAGCTGCCTCTTCATATTGGTCGTCACAGCTAACGCCCAATTGAAGATCGTCAGGCTAAGGCACTCTATTTCTAATAGTAGGTGGTTCTTCATAGCTTCATGGGGTGCTTGTGCCCCCGCATCTCGTGTAAGAGTGAACAGTAAGGCTCTCAGTGTCAGATCCTGAACGGTGGAGATGTCCAGCTTCGAACTGCCCTGCCCGTATCTTGCCTCCGGGCAAATACGAGCCTTTACCTCATCCATCTTCTCCCCAGATGGCCTGCTCCCAGTCAATCGAGGCACCGGCCCTCGTCGCCACAATCCTGTCAAGAAATAGACATCCGATACCTCCAACTCCAGTACTTGATCTCGTATCCGGAACACCTGTTCCTCTACGTCCCATAAGTCAATCAAGTATTGCAGGAGCTCTGGCTGAGCTCACAAATAGGATAGCATGAATAATTTCTTGAGCCCACATGCTCTCAAAGCTTCCATGCAATCCTCGTCAGCTAGGGCTCATATGTCCACTTGGTCATGTTCCCGTTCCTTCCATATCATCACCATTTTTACAGATGGCCCTGCAAAAACAAGTCAAAATGATGCATGAGAACCTCATAAAACTTGAAATTGCAGCTAAATTGGTTTTAAATTTGTTAAAATTGGCCTAGAAATGCGCGCGGCCGTTGGCGCGACTGTTTCTAAAACAGTCGCGCCCATGGGCGCGCGCCTTATGGGAAATTTTCCCCATTGGCGCGGGTCTGTGCCCGAAACCCGCGCCAATGGGCGAAACCCCTAAATTTGAAATTCCCCCCATAGGAAATATAAATCCAATTAAAAACAAATGAAAATGAAGCTAAGGACAAGACCACTTACTTGGCACTGACGGCGCTCGGAATGGTCCACCAGATTGGTCGCAATCGCCAACTAAAGGTCACACTCCAAAAAGCCCTAATGTCGCTCTCAAAAGGTAAAAAGTGAAAAGTAATTTTTATTTTACTATTTTCACCTTTTTATAGCTTTTTGACCCTAATTAAGCTTTAAAAAGTCATTTTATGAATATTTTCATGGATATTTGTGTCGAAAATGGGTTTTACGTCGATTTTTTGTGTAGCGACAGGTACTTATGGAGCTTTCATGGCGAAACGAGTTGTATTTTATACTTTTTCGGACTTGGTAAACACACGAAAAAGTCACTTTGGAGTCATCTTTTGCTCTTTTCTGACTCTCTAAACGGGAAAGGAATGCCGAGTTGGTCCTCTCGACTCGTTAAACGGACATGAGAGGCGGTCGTCTTTAAACCCTTTTTCGATCGTTTAAAAATGAAAAGATTGTCGGACCCTTGTCGTTTCTGGTTCGTTAATGGTCACGAAGCAACGTGGTTTTGATCGCTTTTTTACTTTTTCAGATCAAAGTCAATACTTATGAAAGGTACTCCTCGGTTGTAATGATCGGGTGGTTCTTTCGAGCATGGTTTTATACTTTTTCGGGCTCGAGAGACACAACTTTACGAAAAAGGACACCCCTGGAGTTTCCTTTTCGTTGTCTTTTCAAACTCTCTAAATATGAAAAGACGCCGAGTTTTTCCTTTGTCAGACTCGTTAAAACTTGATGACATCGGATTCCGTCGAAATGACGCCTCTCAAGCATATGCTATCCCCGTCAAGCTTGCCATCCAAAAATAACCGGGGCACTCGCCAGAAATGGTGGGGGAATAAAGGAACCGTAATCGTCGTCATGTCGGCAGTATGTCGCTCTTGAACATGGCACTTGTCTGCATTCGTGTCTGGGTGGGGACATCTCATCTTGTTTCACACTTGCCCCCGTGGGTTTGGGATATCCTGTTTGACCTTTCTTCTGCTCATCATCTTGTCACCATGACCCCTGATCATTTGATGTCAAATACTGCCAAGTCCGCTGTCGTGCCGCCGATATGTTCAAGAGAAGTTGACCTCTGCAGAATACTCAACGTCCCTCTGATACCTCACACAGAACATTTTATCCTTCTCTGTCTCGCGTCGATGATGTGGGAAACATTATGGCCCACCTTCGATCAAGGTCACTTCTTGTCGACTTCAGCTCATTATCCAGGAAGTTGACTTAGAGACTCCCTTCAGGTTACTTGGAGCCTGCATTTCCTCAATGGCAGGGTTCTTCGTATTCGATGTTGAGGTTTTCATCATTGGCCTCCGATCAGATGATTCTACGGGGTGTTCGACACCAGCTCACTGATTCGCACCGTCGTGGATTGTACCTATAGTACCTTGAGGACCATTGTCATTATTGGTGGTACCTCTCGCGTCTGTTAACAGTTTTCATCATTGACTGGTAATCAGACGATGTTCTCGCATGTTCGACTTTGACTCCTATATTTGCATGCTTGAATTTGTACTTTGTTCGGGTCGGGTTGAAGCGCAAGACCCTAGATTTTGTATATTGGGATCCAGGCTGCATTTTGTGAATTATTATAATCACTACATGACTCATTCACTGGATGGCTGCGACCATGCCTAAGTCCATTCATTGATCCTCATCAAATGGCTGCGTCCATACCTGGGATCCAGATTTTTATGTACTCTGTTATGGATGGCTGCGCCCATACCATGTACACCATGTATTTGAGATATCAGTTGTACTTCGTGCAGGTTCTCCGGTGGCCGTGTTTTCAGTCGACCATGTTCTTGTAAAGCACTTCACCCCTCTCTCTCTCGGGCTTCATGATTTAGAGGGCATCTGTTACACAATATTTTGTCACCGTCCCTGTTACCCCTTCTCCTGTACATTGGAGGACCTATTCCGGGACCTGTGAGAAGTGACATGACTTGAAAACACCTGCTTTGTATCCCTTAAAGTATGTACTCTATATGCCCTGAAGACACCTTTTGTAAAATACCCAAAAATGTAGCCCTTTCTCCATTGGCGCTGTTCCACAGTGTATTGCTCGCGCCAATGGGGTAAATCCTCCAAAGAGGGCGCGCCAGCTGACGCTCTGTCTCAGAGTCGCACTAGCACCAACCTAGTTGGGTAAAGTTTTTAACCATCAAACTTCCGAAGGTTCCTTCCAACTTATCCATAAACTAATTCCAGTTTGAATTGGTTTAGTTGGGCTTCGTATCTCCCAAGGAGGGAAGTAGTTCTCCACCTCTCATGGAAGCTTCCTAATGATAAGGACAATCCCATGAATCAAGTGGATGGTCTTATCTACTCCTCCTATCCCTATATAAGCTTGTTCCTTCCCCTTTGACAAGATAGTTGGTAATTCTTGGTTAATAATTCTACTTTTCAAGCTCCCAAAGTCTAAGGATTGCTAAGCTCATCTTGTAAGAGGTCTTGTGTATCCCTATGAGGCTAAATCTTTAAGGAGGAGATCCATTTCCAAGTGATCAAGGAGAGAGAGAGGCTTGTTCCCATCCCTACAAGCTTTGCAAGGCATGTGTTGCTGATTCACCCAGCCAAAGGAGGATTTGACGTCAGAACTTGGTTGTATTCTCTTTTGTTTTATCAATAATAATAGACGACTATCATTATGGTTCCACTCATGTGTCTTTATTATGATGTTTGAGTTGTATCTTTTATGACTGGTACATAGTTGCATTTCCCGGATTTTATGCTTGTATTTGTCTTGTTCTTTGCATGTGTAGGTGTCTATTCACGGAGATCGTGAGGATTGTGACCAGCTGAAGCGAAAGAATGGAAGTGACGACCCTTCTATGAATATAAGCGTTAGATTCGAGGTAGGCTCTCATCTTGGCCTTTATTTTGCAAATAGGAACCTGCGTGTTAGCGTTGTTTGATTGTTGCTAGACCTCAGTTAGGCTAGTGGGATCGCCTTTGTCCACAGAGGGGATTTAACTATACAAAAGGACAGGGGGACGACAGGCGGCTAAGCCACATGGCCACCCGCGTTCCAAACTGTGGTAATTTATGGTGAACCACCATCAATCTGCAGGTCCCATTACTCTGGTGCACAGGTCGAGACACTCTTTGCAAGGTTAAGGCCATGGCTTCGACAAGCCTGCATACCTTCACCCCTTCCCCTCTGATTTGCTCCTACCTCCCTGATGCTGTGGAGACGAGCTCTTGCATGAAAATAGGGAGGCGTTGTTGGGTCCTGAGCTACATCGATTTGGGGGATAGCATCCATATTTCTCAAAATGTTCATTTTGCTTTGAATTCTTCCCAGAATGTCACTGTCTCTTGCCTGAATAGCTCTGTAAACTCTCGCACAGACTCTACGCTCACTGCAAGCACTTTTGTCATCTCGACCCTCACCAGTCAGCTTCAACCTGGCCGCAGGACCATGCTGCCTCTTCACCACCGAATGTGCAGCAGGCGTGGCAGTAGTCGAGGCAGAAATAGTAGCCCTCCCTCGCCACCACCTCTTGAGCCAACGACCCCGTCGTCCACCCCTTCCTCCACTCTATCCATAGGCCAATCATCTGGTAGATATCTCACCACCTGCAGTGGAAGAGGTCGAGCCCAATCCTTTGGCGCTTGGAGAGTAAATGTTGCAACCCAAATGACCAACCCCCATGAGTCCCCTCATTATCCGCATCACGTGACCCAATTCCACTTCCATAGCACCATGAACCGCCTTGACATCATTGCCACTGTCACAGTGGCATTCAACAAAGAGATCCGCCCACAGGAGGCACAGACTCAAGACACAGTTCAGGAGAAGGAAAATATCATCAAGTAGAAGACAGTCCAGGAGAAGCAGGCCACCAGCGAACAAAAGCGCTCGAACAACAGCTCTAGTTCTCGTAAATGCAAAGATGCCCATGACAACACTCAGCATGGTAAGGACATCTCTGAGGGCATGCAAACAGTCGGGGGAATTCCTGGTGGCATGCAAGCAATCAGGGGCATCTCCGATGACATGCAAGCAATTGAGGATGATTGGGATGAGTACAGATGTCTCATTCTGGAAGAGCCTCCTCCACCAAACGACACCTAGTGGATCCGTGCAGCCAGATTTCCATGCAACCAGGTTTCAATTCCCCGCTCCTACTCTGAGGGGATTTTTTAATGTTTTTTCAAAATATGGAATATTCCACAAATGTCTCTTTTGGTTTTTGAGTTGTAATCCTTGCATGTGCAACACTTATCATCAGTTTACTCGGACTGGTTTCCCCTCGATGGGCAGTCCTGTTTCAGTTCTAAATGTCCAAACATGATATAACTCTGTTCCAGCATCGCAGAGGCCGGAGCCTCACTATATTTTAATTGTTTTTATTAATAGAATTAGTATTACGTAGAAAAATAAATATTGATTTTATTTACATTTAAATAACGATATAGGGACATCAAACATTAGTTTCACTGCATTAATATAAAGAGAGAGAGAGAGAGAGAGAGTGTGTGTGTGTGTATATATATCAATAAAAAAGTTAGGTAATAAAACCAGGGTTGTTGATCCAAAATGATAGTGGACCATTGGATTTGATCGAACACGAAGGACAATGTTATTTTCCATGTTAGTTCAAGCCCAATGTTGGATCTCAAACAGATATATCAAGCAATTTATACAAAAATATGAAAAAATATTTTGTTATAAATTAAAAACCCATGGGATTTGATACATTAAATTAGAAACTTTTTCCACGACCCAATTTTGAGCTTGCACATGCATCGTTTTCTTGGATTCTATTGAAGTCATTAAGTAATTCATGGTATTAGCAATTTTCTCCCAATTTAGCTTAAGCTGTATAGCTATACAATATCAGTTTTCTATAAATAAAATCCAAATCATTATACTTTTGATAAGTTAGCTTAATAGGAAAAAGTGTTCTCACCTCACAATGAATGTAAAAAACATTCCTTAGTTTTTCTGCAATCTTCTCACCTTTCAAACCTTCTGACATATCATAGAATTTATCATAAATTTTTCCATGCCTATTTAACATTTATTTATATGCATCCAAATCTATTTATTTTCCATTTGAGTCTGAATATTGAGGCACATCCGTTCCTCTTAAAAGATCAAACCTACTATTGAATGAATCAATTTCCTTTTGAACCAATGTGCACTTCTCCTACACTGGCTGGATAAAATTTCCAGTCTTTGAAAATATTACATGTTTTCTTGGAAGACATCTTTCGGAACACCAGGTGACAAACTCTGGAAATGGGTGAGTCTGGGGTATGATAAATTGGGGCAAATAGGATTCCAAAAACTGGTACTTTAAAACTAATTTCATAATTGTAAAACTAATTTTAAATTAGCATTGTAGAGCTAATTTTGTAACTTGACTCCATAAGGTAGACAACTTTTAAATTTTTAGTATGCAAAATAAAGGATTTGCCGAAGAGGGTTATGTGTGGGAGAACCTTTATTCCCTCACTTCCACACCTCTACATGCATTCCCTTTTGGCACACTTCTCTTGCACATTGCAAAACACCAATTTTAACTAGGAGCTACATGGGTACTTTAATTTTCTATTGGTTCACATTACGCTAAAAAAATAACATTTTAAAACTAATTTCATAACTTTGAACTAATTTTAAATTGGCATTTTAAAACTAATTTTGTAACTTGACTCCGTAGGATGAAAAGCTTTTAGTTTTTTTGTAGTGTGAAGAATAAAGGATGTGCAAAAGAGGCATATGCGCGGGAGAAACTTTATTCCTCCATTTTTGCACATCCGTACACATTCTCGCTCTGCACACTTCTTCTGCACACTAGAAAAGGTCATTTTTCATGTTATTTGAGACACATATTTTCACATTCAACAACAATGTTTTGGATAAATGTCACATAAACTCAAACAACCTCTTGTGAGGCAGATCACCACATATTAAAAAAATATTTAAGGCTATATCGTATGATTAAAAAAATTATATATTTTCAATAAATATAAGTCTTTTAAGCATGTATTCAATGAATTGACGTGTAATCAAGACATCATTCGAGTGCTTAATAGCATTTACTCTGAAGCATTGTCTAATGCTCTTGGGTTATAAAGAAATCAAGAAGGTGCAAAGGGCTTTACAACTAGTATTTGTCCTAGAAGATTGAAAGGATGTGTGAAAGAGGGGTATGTGTGGGAGAACCTTTATTCCCCTAGATACACACCTTTGCACATATTCCCACTCCACACACTTCTTATGCACACTACAAAAGATCAACTTTCACATCATTTAACACACATATTTTCCCATTCCACGACAATGTTTTGGAAAAATGTCACATAAAATCAATCAATTTCTTGTGTCATGGACTAGCGCGTATTAAAAAGTTAATTAAGGATTAATCCTATGATTAACTAAACACCCCTTGCTAGTAAATGTAAGTGTTTTTAGCATTTATTCGGTGAATCGACACATAATCAGAACATCATTCGAGTGCTTAATAGAATTTATTCTAATAACTAGCTTCGTTACTAGCTAATGTTTTATTTTGGCTAGATTTGTGTTCAATATTTACATGTTTATTTTGATGTTTCTTTCACACACATTCCTAATTCCACACATCCATAGACATTTCCGCCTCTGCATACTTGTTCCATACATTTCTATTCTACAAATTGCTTCTTTTGCATACATTCTACTCTTGATGATTGCTTTATGGTATTTATCTTTTCTCACATGTTGTGGTACTCAATGCTACCAATTATTCATATGCCACTTGTTATCATTACAATGGTTTCATGGCATAATATTAATAATTGTTTAATGGTTTTTTATGATTTAAAAATTGGGTTTGGAACTCCATGCTTTTAATCCATATACTATATTTTTTTTCCATGTTTTTAAATGCATGGGGTTTACGAAAAAGTTTTGTGGTTAGGTTTTCAAATCCTATAATTGGTAAAACAAAGTTAGAGATCACTTTATCTCCGCATATAGTCAGATTATTTGATTCTCCTACCGCACAAATAATACATTCCTCCAATTATATTATTATCATGAATTACATCTCTATATTTGTGTTGCATGTATGTAACTCATAATACGCATTAATTTTTCCCAATAATAAATGTTATGAGTTTTTGTGAATCATAGCTTTTCATTTATGCTAAAAGATTACATTGTCGAGAATAACTTAATAATTTTCACTGTCCTCACTCTTACCAAATTTTTTGGCCAATATTTGTTTTCCTTTTTTGTGTGTGAATACTGACTTTTCATTTATGAAAAAATATTGCACAATGTTACCGACCTCACTCTTATCAGATTTATTGGTGAGTAGGTAATTACCAAAAAAAAATTACAAATTTCCAAAATTACTTCACTTTCTAAAAATTAAAAGGAACATAGAACTAGAAAACCTTCAAGATCAGTACACAACCAGGAGCAATTCACTATCATGGGAATTTACTGAACAAGATTCGCTAGTCATGAACTAGGTGACAGTGGAGGTTAGAATACATAGTGTCCATGTTTGTCCATGTGAGCCAATCTGCCTTCAAAGTAGTCTCATTTTTCCTGTAGGTGTCATTGAACCCTTTGTGAACTCGCTAATCTATCCTACATGTGCCACTAGTTGTGTTGGATATAATTCATGAATGAGATGATCATATTCTAGTCATCATGTCTATCTCCATTGAGTTGTTCCAGAAGCATATTGAGATATTTGAGTTGGTTGCTAAAGTTTTGCTAATTAGAAGCAAGCTCGTTAAAATCAATTATATTGACAGTGTTGGGGTCTACAACCTCACCTTAACCAATGTTCTCCAAGTGACGCTCACTTTACTCCCCTCACTCACCAACCCCACACCTTACTTTGCCTTGTTGATGTGACATCTTGTATTTCAACAGGAAACAAAAAGACTCAGATACAAGAACACCATGGATAGGCTAAACTAATAGAACCTTCCACGTCAATCATAATATCAACCCACCCCATAACAACAAAAACTCACCCAGTCTTACAGTGCAATGAACCAAGACATAGTCCCAAAAGAAACTATCTAAATTAATAGTCACAAACCACAAGATAAAAGATACAAATTCTCCAAGAAGGCATGCATAACAAAGATACATAAGCATAAAGGAAATCTCCTAAAACTTCGTACTTAGGCCGCATCTCAGAAACCCAAACAAAAACTTAAAGACACAAATTGCTATACCACCAAATAATACCAAAGAATGGTCAAACGACCCAATTAAAACAACGAAATACAAAAAAACAACCAAATGAAGCTAGACCATAGAAGCATTCCACCTTACCTCGTTATCAAGTTGGGAATCTAGAAGAGGGTTGGTGCATACTTCTTCACATCCCCTTTGATGAACAAAAATAATAACATCTTATCAAACTTACTGATTGAATAACATTTAATTCACACATGTAACATGTATCTATATGCCTCTTTTTTATTTTCTAGTGTTGGACACCTAATCCTAAATGGGTTAGTGTGGAAGCTGAATAGACTAAGTAGTCCAATAGACCTTGGGATGTGGAACCCAACGGTCACATAATGTACTATAAATGTAAATCTCTTGTTAATAAAAATTGTACTCTCATGATTTATCATTCATATTGTTCTTGCTCCCATGTCTGTTTAACATGGTATCAGAGCAGGCGTATTCCTGCCCTGCATAATTATTTTTAGCCATTTGTTTGATGGCTTTTCTATGCCAGTGAGTTCTGCATTTCATTAAATATTTCTTCAGCTCAATTTTAGCTGCAACCTAATTATACTGCTGCTGGTGTCTGCTCTCCATATAAAAGCGCCTCCATACCCCTGACAATACCTGCGTTCTGTCTGCCACACCTACGCTGCCCTGACATATTCTATTTATGATTCCTGCGCCTTGTTCATTTGAATACGCTCAGACTACATAAACGTTTCATATTCTCTGAACGTTGTCCATCAGTTACATTCTAATTCTGTCTGCTATATTCCCTTCTATTTCGCTGTCGCCGCTGCTCCATAACCAGTTTCTCTCAGAAGAGACCTGCTGCGCTTGTTCTCACACCCGGGAGAGCCGCTGTCGTGGCCCCTTCACCATCAATGGCCAGATAAATGTGACCTCAAACGGTCAATACTCTTCGGCCTCTCCATTATAGCTTGCTGCCTGTGCTGTCCAATGTGTAAAAGGTTCTTCCCGAGTTCGAACAGCCTGTTCTTGCCTGGCAAGATCCTTCTCCTTAATTGAAAGCGCCGTTCTCTGGCATCATAGGCATCATCCAGCTACTTCCATAGCCTGTAGCAGCTGTCTCGCTGAGACTGGAAGCCGTCGTGATAAGGATATGAATAACAACTCCCGGTTGGACCATCAAACTATTTGTCATTTCTGCTATAGAAAGGGCCGAGCATAAAATGAAATCCTAGGGCCGCTGCCACACCTGCGACGAAGCATATTTCAATAGATTTCGAGCTGATGGGTGCATTGCGTTTGGTTATTGTGAACAATTGTATGGCCCTTGTATATGCGGCAAAACCATCTTCTTCCACAGCGAAGTGACCACTACCCATCTGCGTCTTAGTCATGGGCTCCGTGGGTCTTGAGTGAATTGACATTTGGAATTACAGAGGAGGAACACAAGCCAACGAGTCTGGTAAAGTTATTAAACGAAGGCGCTGAAAGATTACAATCTGGCAAAGTCTCAACAACAGTATTGCAGTAGTCGTTTATGTGCTCTCTATTATTGTTTATTTGTATTTGATAAGAATGGGTTCAATGATCTAAAAGTTGTAGCAGGGATAAAAATTAAGATCATGCAATCTTTATATGATGTTGTTTATCAGACACTTCTGTTGTTAATTGAATATGTAATGGCAGTTATCCTATTCTTTCAGAATTGAGTGTTATGGTTTTGGCATCGTAGCATTGTGTTGAAGACCATGAAGTTACGCTGGTGTCGATTTTTGAAGAGATTTCAAAATAATTGATATTGGTTGCAGTATGTAAAATGAAACTTGCATTGAGAATTTAAGTCTTGTGGAAACACCGTTTGATGAACTATGTTCATTCCTGTCCAATTGCGGGGGTTTTTTATGCATTGAAATGTCACATTGTTGTTGTTTTCGCCTGGATCTCCCTACGAATCGTTGTGAAATCGGTAAAGCGTTTTCCCTGAATGTGAAAAAAAAATCACCCCATTCAGAAGCTTCATCCGTTCGTGCAGGGAATTGAACAAGTTGCAAAATGAGAGGCCTTCACGTGAAAATATCTGATCCTTGGGGAAGAAAATCTTTACCGACAAGGGCTTCCATAACACTGGATCAACGTTCAAGTGATTCAAACGTTAATATCATATAAACCCACAGTGTTACGGCGCCAGGTGGCATCACAACTTTCTTTACAAGGCTAGCAGATAACAAGAAATTCAGCAGCTCCCGTTGGTCACGACGATACCACAGTAACAACTCCATATCCGTTTGACCATCCATATTTCATACACTGCCCGTAATTCAGATAGTATAGAATCCTAAATGTGGCTACAATTCCATTTAAATAGATGGCGAGATCTTGCTCTTTCGTACGCAGCTTTGATGGAAGACAAGATGTAATCTTTTGTCTGTTTGGAAACAACAGCCAACGAGATTGCCAAAACTGAGAGAATTTGTGGAAGTGACACAGTATTAATCAGTTAGTGAGTTTTGGCTTTATCAATGGCCAAGATGGGTGTTTCTGAAGTATGATCCTGAGTTAAATTCTAAAATTTGTGGAAGTATTAAAGCTGTGACAAGGAACCAAAAAGTATCAACAAGAGAGTAACTTCAGGAGGACTCAACGAGACCAAGTTTATTGCTCATTCTCAGGACCAAATTTATCTCTATGATTTAGGGGCTCAGGTATATTATTTGACATCAGATCTTGATAGGCCGAGAACCATTCATTCTTGATAGGGCAAGAGCCATTCATTCTTGCAAGCCGAAAGCATTTCCTTATTTGAATCCAAGGGCATATATATGTAGGAGTTCCAGATGCCTGGAAGACTGAATTCTTCATCATTTTAGGAGGCTGAGATTCATTGGGGATCGTTTGTACCACTGCTAAAAGATCAAGGGCGCATTGAGTAAGGACAAGTCCAAGCCTTTCATTGATTAAAATAATGTTAAATTGAATATTAAAACATGGGCACATTGTTTCATTGAATTTTAGTCATATATGAATGATGTTTATTGGGTTGATGAGCATTTGAATGATTTGAGTCATTGGGTTTAAGAAGTTATGAATTTGCCTGCTGATGAGTAGATATTGGAATTGCGATAATTCCATATATGATGGTTTTTAATGAAAGTATGAAATCAATGGTGAATGATTTTGAACCACATGAAAGATAAGCTTCCGCATGCAAATGGTACAGTTGTGAAATTGCTAGCTATTGAGGTTTTTGATTTGGGTAAAAAAAAGCTGAGGTGCATGTTTATATGCGTGTGATAAAGATTTTGGGAACTTGTCGCTGATGCTGATTTGAAAGTGAAGGAGTACTTGAAGGATCCAAGCAAGTTTGCAGTTGCTGCTGCCCCAATTGTGGCATTGGATTTAAAACCCATTATAGTTTTTGTCTACATATATATGCATTGATTCCCTGATTCATTTGCTGCACATTTATACAAGGTATTGTTGTGAACTGTGAGTGGATATTACTTTTTTGCATTAAGTAATAATTGTGATCAGTTTTTAAGGTGTAAATCTAACATTGAAGAAAAATGGTCAGAATCAGTGCAGTATTAGAGTTCATGAAAACTCTTATACAATCTACTGTTTATGACACATTACAAATCAGCATAGGATCTCTCTCAGAAATTCAGACATGTCTACAATATGCACAAGAACAGATTGAATTCTTGCAGCTTGAATCTCAACTACAGCACGAAGAATTACAACAGTGTAGTCATCATTCTGAACCTGTTTCTGTTCAGAAGATTGAAACAAACTCCCATAAACAACAAGAAAATAATGTTACAGTTCATTCAGATAAAGCAACAGTTGTACATGCAGATGCAGAAACCCAGTCTGCACTTCCCAAGCCCATCATCAAACCTTGGGAGCAGCTTGTCCACAACAAGCACAAAAATGGTCTTGGATATGACAAGGACTTGTCCTTTCATATTCCAGACTACTCAAAGCCCATTCAGTTTCAGAGTGCTGGATTCATTCATGACAGTTCACCTCCAGCTGTTCCAGATTCTATCCTTCTTCCACAACAGCAACAACAACAACAACAGATCGTGAAATGCCAACACTGTGACCGAGTTGGCCATTTGAAAGATCACTGTTTTGATCTTCATCCATGTGAGCACTGCCATAAAACCAACCATTCTTCACACAGATGCTTCAGAAACAAACGTCCTGCAAGAACAAAGATTCATCTTGGATGGATCGCTTCTTGGCAATGGGCGTCAACAACCAAGAAGATATTCCAAACACATGTCAGAACTTGTTCCAGAGGATTGAAAAGTCTTGCAGCTGAGTTTTCTCCATCATCTCACCTTGTATCTGACAGGGGGGGAAATGATGGTCATCTACAAGCTTCAGAGTCACATCAAGCGAGCCTGAGCCACAACCT
>APFE031244011.1:105839-124228 GCA_000404065.3 Pinus taeda
AGAGACCTTGGGATGTGGAACCCAACGGTCACATAATGTACTATAAATGTAAATCTCTTGTTAATAAAAATTGTACTCTCATGATTTATCATTCATATTGTTCTTGCTCCCATGTCTGTTTAACATCTAGCTATACCCTAAGTCGATGTAGATCGCCACTAATTTAGTGGTTTCCATACTCTAGGTGAAAAATATAATTTTCCCATCATTTTGTAAACCAAAAAATATTTTCCTAATTTAATTTTGGTATTTGTCAGAGATTGGAAAACAATTTTAAAATAGGAAAAAAAGGAATTAGATAATTAGTATATCTAGAGACTGAGACGATGGTTATGATGATTGTCATGATTGATTTGCAAAGATCCTCAATTTAACAGTGGAAGGTTGATTTAAAAATATTCGTGGTTCTCATACATTGCAAGGGGCCATAATTATGGTTGCGCTACCTCCCCAAAACTTTGCTCTCTAATGCAAATTCTGTCGTGAACCATCAAAAATTTGATTAGGACCCACACTACTGCTTTTCGAAGTAAATGGACAAGCCACGATCTTAACAAATTGAATTATAATAAGAACCAATGAAGTGTGCTGAAAAAAGAATGCGGGGAAGAGGATGTACGTGCGGAATGAAGCAAAAACTTTAAAATAAAAAACTACACAAATAATTGGGAAATCAAAAGTTGTTGTAAGAAGAGGGTGTATGTGCGGGAGAATGGGTATGCGAGAAGATAGCACACGAGGATAAATAATATATGGGCATATGAGATTTTATGGACTTTAAAATGTTAGGTAAATGAGACAAAAAAGGTGAATTGAATGTGTAAAGGTTTTATCTCTACACACATTCCCCCTCTGCATACTTCTTTCGCACACTTCCATCCCGCACAAAACTTCTAAATGTTAATTTTCATGCTATTTTACACAGATACTTTCTCGTTTTGCGAGAACATTTTATGGTTATTTCCAAGCACATAGTAGTTGAGGATTTAAGTCAAGTTTTTTGAATGATATGCAATTATATGGATAAACTATGTTATACAATTTTGTTGCATGTTTTATTTTAAATGCAAACATGACTAGGAAAAAGGTTATGCAGGGGAATGCATGTACAAAAACAATAACACAATCACGTGTTAGCTAACCTAATGACAATCACATGTGAACTACTTCTATGTTGCATGTTAGCTATGGAGAAAATATATTAGCTAACCTAGAGGTAGAGCCAATCACATGTTCCCCTAATCATGGATGCTTCTTATTCAATATTAATTCCATGTTGGTTTGATTCAAATGTAACGGACCATCGCCCATAATTTTAGCACGAAAAAATTATTGATAGAATTATTTATCCGTTTATCATCATGGATACTATCACTAAACAAAAATAAAAAGTGCTTGATATTGACATGTATTTCGATAGTAATAATTAAATTGACATCTTTTTTATTTTATTTCCAAGCAATAGATTCATCTCTTAAATGAAAATTTGCAATAACAGAACTGAACTTGTTTTACTAAGTTATCTATTTCCAAGAACGTATATGCATGATACATCTACATGTTGGGCCACTTGGATTTATTTCAATAGTTATTGAAACACTTTCAACAACAAAAGTACAACTAATTCATAATTATTATATTTTTATAATCATTGCAAATTTCAATACTGACATAAATTCAAATAGAAAAAATAGTAAACAGTAACTAGATTACATTCAATCAAAACAAATTCCATAATTGATGAAATTTGGACAAATGATAGTCGATGCTTTATTACATTCACTGTGATTTTGTCTAAATATCCAGTGTAGCATCTATAAGTATTCCCAGATGGATTTTAAGACAGTGTTCCTGAGGCGATCACCTTGATTATCTTGCTTCGGGAACTTTTGCTCATATGTACACAACCTAAGTAGACAAAAATTTGAGATTGACTCCTTTAGTTTACACATACTTACGTATTCCTTGAAATAAATTCTAGAGTTATTGTCACCCCACTCTCTAATTGGTTACCTCTAATAGCTGCTAGTTTTGAGTATTTAATAAACTAAAATCACGATCACTTACCTCTTTTTGTATTGCATTACAGAGGTTTCTCAATTTATTCATTGTCCTAGTTCACAATAAGATTACAACTAAGCAGATAAGACAAAGAGTACCTTAAATTCTCTTGCCATAAAGAGTACATTTATAAGCTATGAGTTTCTTAAGGATGCCAATGTAACTTGTTGTTTCATTCCTTTTTGTGTACTAAACTTTCTCCTTTGGTCTCATAAATATTATGGGCTTACTTAAGAATGTATACTATGTGTTGCTTCTTCATGCAATACTGAAACAAGAATACTTAAGCTTCATATTCCATTTCACTTCTGGATTCTGAATGAGGGTCCATATTTCTTTGGCTTGCGTTCTATCGTTCATTTTGACCTGGATAATGTTTAGACGAGAGGAACTAGTTACAATTTCTTCTTACTTCCAACTATTTCTCTCAACACAACAATAATAGTAAAACATATTTAACATATCTTTCAATATCTTTGGCGCAAACAATGTATCAATGCGAGAACTCTATAGCATGAACAAAGAAATGCGAGAACCATGTAGCATGAAGAAATATGAACCATTAGCGAAATTCAAGGCTTTCATTTGCTTAAGCCCTAATATGATCCTTTAATTATTACTCTAGTATGAACACTTACGATTTTGATAGTACTTGCCATTAAGATTTGAAAAGATGTATGTTAGTCATAGGATTAAACCTTGATTATTTTTTAATATCCACTAATCCATGTTGCGGAAGGTTGATATGTACAGAGGGGGAACATGTGCGGAAGTGTGGAAGTGAGGGAACAAATTTTCTCTTGCACATATCCATCTTCCACACATCCTTCTAATCTGCTACGATGGATATTGGTTGTGGATTTCTGTACACCTTCTTGATTTGTTTACAACTAGTAAATGCTATTAAGAACTTGAACGATGTCTTGATTACACGTCGATTTTCCAAATAAATGTCGAAAATAATATTTTATAATATGGATGGATATGATCTTCTTGATTTATTTACAACCAATAATCATTACACAATACATTAGAGTAAATGATATTAAGCACTCGAATGATGTCCTGATTGTGTATTTATTCATTGAATAAATGGCAAAAAGTCTTACGTTTGCTGGGAGGGGAGATTTTGTTAGTGGTAGGATTATGCTTTAATTAATTTTTGAATATGATATTAAGCACTTGAATGATGTCCAATAAATGTTGAAAATACTTACATTTACCAACAAGGAAGCTTTTGTTAATCATAGGATTAAGTCTGAATTGATTTTTTAATATCCGTTAATCTGCAATGTGGGAGTTTGATTGAGTCTATGTGAAATAAGTGAATTGAGGGGGTCCACACATCCTTTTAATCTACTACAATGGATACTGGATATGGAGATATATGCACCTTCTTGATTTGCTTACAACTAGTAAATGTTATTAAACACTCGAACGATGTCCCAATTATGTGTCGATTCGTCAAATAAATGCCAAAAATACTATTTTATAATATGGATGAATACAACCTTCTTGATTTATTTAAACCAAGAATTATTACATAATGTGTTAGAGTAAACTATACTAAGCACTAGAATGATGTCCTAATTACATGTTGATTCGCCAAATAAATGCCAAAAAGACTTAAGTTTACTAGGAAGGGAGATTTTTTTTTTATCACAGTATTAAGCCTTAATTATTTTTTTAATATGATGTTAAGCACTTGAATGATGTCCTCATTACATGTCTATTCACTAAATAAATGTCAAAAAGACTTACATTTACCGACAATCAAGTTTATGTTAATAATAGGATTAAGTCTTAATTAATTTTTTAATCCACTAATCTGCACCGTAAGAGGTTTATTGATTTTATGTAACATTTTGCCAAAATGTTGCCGCAGAATGAGCCAGTGTGTAGAAGAAGTGTGTAGAAGGGTCCACACATCCTTTCAATCCGCTATGACATATATTGGTTGCGAAGTCCTCTACACCTTCTTGATTTTTTTACAACCAATAAATGTTGTTAAGCATTCAAATGATGTCCTGATTACATGTCGATTCGCTAAATAAATGTCAAAAATACTATTTTATAATATGGATGGATATGACCTTCTTGATTTTTTTACAACCAACAATCATTACACAATGCATAAGAGTAAATGCTATTAAGCACTCGAACGATGTACTGATTTCACATCGATTCCCAGAATAGATGCCAAAAAGTCTTACATTTATCAATAGTGGAATTTTTGTTAAGTGTAGGACTAAGCCTTAATTAATTTTAAACACTGGATGCAGAGTCCTCTTCACCTTCTTGATTTTTTTACAACTAGTAATCACTACACAATGTGTCAGAGTAAATTCTATTAAGCACTCGAACGATGTCCTAATTACGTGTCGATTAATTACCACTTGCAATATCACATCTCTTGTATTGTTTGTATATACATTTAAGAACTATACTTACATTTACCAACATTGAAACTTTTTTTATTCATAGAATTAAGGCTTAATTAATAGTTTAATAGGTGTTAATTTGCACCGCCATAGATTGATTAAGTTTATGTGGCATTTCACGCATGTCAAATACTATGAAAATTAACGCTTTGTAGTTTTTAGTTAACCTGAGGTTGCATTTTTAGTTCTATTGGTTTTATTGAGTGTGCTTTTTCATGCATCATATTAAAAAGAGTTCACGCGTGTATAGAATAAGTGTTGTGTGAGATGGAAGTGTGAAGAAGTGTGTAGAGGGGGAATGCGTGTATAGGTGTGCAAAATAAGTGTGCAGAGGGGGAATGTGTGTATATGTGTGCAAAAGAAGTGTGTAGAGGGGGAATGTGTGTTCAGGTGTAGAAGTTAAATCCTCTTCCTTCGCATGAAACAATCAATTTTATTCCATAATCTGACCATGTCAATGCATTTTATGTTTCTATAGTCTGTGGACTGGACTCTTCATTCAACATATGTGGCAGTTAATTCCATCTAAACATGAAATTACCTCCAATTTATGCCTTAACCACAATAAAGTTGATTACCCTTAATTACCTGTATTAACATTTAACATACATGGATTAATGCTTTAATTGGAAAAATTAACACTAAAGTTGTGTTATGATGGCAAGTAGCTTTTGTTATATAACATAATACCTTTACTTTTTCAATTAATCCTTCACCTTAGCACTTCATGATTATATTATTGGGAGATTGTTCTAATTCTTAATGGAATTTACTTTTAAGCATTGTGAAACGATTACTAGTTGCGAACAAATGAAGAAGGTGCAAAAGGCTTCGTAGTCAGTGTCTGTCACAATAGGTTGCGGAAACGGGAGGTGCTACTACTTAGAAAAAATCGAGTTTGAAAAAGAAAAAAATAGATTCCTGCACCTCCACAAGAATTTTTGTCTCTGCATAGTTTTCCATATATGCCCACCCTATGCATTTTCTCTTTCTCACATGCTTTGCTACTCAATGCTATCAATAATTTCTACACCACGTATTGTCATTACAAATATTTCCTGGTATAATATTTAGTTGGTTACACTTAGTTACTCATGTTAGCGCTTAAAGTACATGGATTAAAGCTTTGATTGCAAGGATTAACACTAATGTTCCATCACGATGGCAAATCACTCTCGTTATAAAAAGAAAAAAAACATTTAGTTTTTCTGGTAATCCTTGATTTTTAGCATTATATGGTGAGTTGTTTTAGCTTTTGATGTACACAAATGATATGGATAACATGTTTGTGTGTAACCTCTGTAACAATGACATGTGTTAATAAAATATGGGCCCACACTAATTCTTCGGTTAAATGACATAAATATCCCTGTCTCATGGATTCTATTAGGCTGCACTCTCCACTAGCTCTAATCGATACACTTTGAATTCAAGTTGAAAATTGAATCACTAAATATCACGTGGCTACTATGTTGTACTACCATGTGTCACTTATTTTGGCTAGATAAGCATCCATAAATCGGGTATTGCAACTGCCACTTTTCCTCATTTTGGGCAATATGTCATCACTTTGCATACTGCAAGACGCCAATTTGCTCATCATTTGACATACATTTATTGAGTCTTTTCATTGTTTATTGAGTGAATCGACCCGTAATCTGTTCATCATTCCAGTGCTTATTACATTTACTCTGAAGCATATTGTAATGATGATTGGTTGTAACCAAATCAAGAACGTGTAAAGGGCTCCATAGCTAGTATCTATCATAGTAGATTGCAATAACTGGAACTACTGACACGTATAAAATGTTGTTTCAACTTAAATTGAATGATAGGTATCACAAGCATTTAAATGAGGTTTTCATGCCACAAAACACTACACTGCTATAGTTTAATTTCAGTTTTAAATAGATCATAATTTAATTTTCTATTGTTCCACACTACGCTAAAAATTTGCATTTTAAAACTGATCTCATAACTTTAGACTTAATCTTAAATTCACATTTTAAAATCAATTTCATAACTTGACTCATGTGCAGAAGGGTGATATGTGCGGGAGGACCGTTACACGTCAACTTCCACACATGTGCACACATTCTCCCTGCTAGATACTTCTTCCACACATTTCCATCTAACAAAAACTGCAAAACGTTAATCTTCGCTTTATTTGACATATACATTTGACACAGAAATTTGAATGGTCAGATATTTGAATTATTAATCCTTTCAGTATCCATCATAACATATTGAAAGGATGTGCAAAAGAGGAGTATGCATGGGAGAACCTCTATTCCCCCACTTCCACACACTTCTTCCGCACACTGCCCCATTTTGCAGTGACATTTTGGCCAAATGTCGCATAAAATCAACTAGCCTCCTATTTTAGTGAATTGACGTGTAATGAGGACATCATTCAAGTGCTTACTCTGAGAGTGTAGATGGATCTGCAACTAGTATCTGTTGTATAATATTTTAGAAATAGGAGGTGTTTCCACATTAAAAAAACCATTTTCACCAGGACAAAGTGTGGACCCCACACTAGCTTAATCACATTAGCATACCGATAACTACCAAAAGAGGCAAGGACTATGATGCTATGCAACTATCACTCTTGTTATTTGATAGTTGTTATTTTAATGTTGAATGAAATCATGAACATGTAAGATGTCATTGTGGTTTTAGTATGTTCATAATTAACAAGATATTCAAAATTAATTATAAGTACTGAGAATCAACAATGGAAGCATCAAATTTTAATAATGCTAGTATCACATTGAGGGAGGATGTTATTGTGACAGGTCTTTTACAACCCAGTATGGGGGAGATATTGTAGTATTCGTAAATAAGTGTAAACATTTAAATGTTGGCGCAATATGGAAGAGATGTAATGCCCACAAAATGAAATATTAGATCAAACATAATAATAAAACATAACATCAACTTAATAAAATAATAAATCGATTCAATTCAATTTGTTTTATTATAATTATAATTTTATTTAATAATTGTGAAACACTTTTTCAAGAAAAAAATCATAGTATACATATTACATTTACACAATAATGATTCATATTAGTAATCATAATGATTCAGATTGGTAAATCATAATATCATAACATATAATTAATAAACTATAAAAAATTAATAAATTTAACTAATAAATGTAATAATTAAAAAATAATATATATTTCTAAAATATAATTTGAAACATATATGTGTGTTGTGTGTGTGTGGAATATCACATTAAAAATTAAATTATAAAATTAACATGTCAAAGAAAAATGTATATGCAATACCTTATATCGGGGTTTTATTAATATTAAAAATATGAATATTTCTATATATAGAAATGTGAAATTTATATAGATATAAATAATATTATTAAGAACTAGCATAGATCTATCTTAATTCCATATCTACCAAGCACTTAGAGGAATCAACTATCTCAAGGTGCAAACCTTTCCTCAAATTTTGAGAGATTTGATCCCTCTCGAGGCTTAGTAGATCTAGAGTTAAGATGGATTATGTTGATTACATCACATCCAAGACTTGCACCCTACAACCAACTTCTAGATTAACAAATATTTTTTATGTGTAATACTTATAGCCACAAATTTCTCGCAGTTATTATCATTCTACAATTAATATGGAGGATAATTATACAATCTAAAAACATTAAGGAATGCTGAAGCAAGGAATGAAAATTTGTGACCCAAATGTAGATAGTAGTACATGTGTTTACCAAGGGTTGTTTGATTTTTTTAATATATACATAAATCATTTTTATCATAAACATGAAAAAATGCAATTTTTTTGCACCCTAATCAAGGTCACAGTCAACGTTTTAAATCCTACAATTCAAATCTCAACTCTAGGAATATATATTTCATTTTTAACTTTTATCTATATATAAATTATTTATGTAACTCACACAAAAAATCTTTCACTCAAAGTGACCTATCCTCAACCATCTCCATCAACATAGTTATTTCCATCATACCTAAAGTCCCCAATTGCTTGCATAACCTTATTTGGGCCTTAAATAATTTATGTGGTACCATTTCAAGACAAGTTTCTATGGTTAACCTATGTTCTTTTGCAAGATTTTGATAATCAAGTGCCATATTGTAATGAGATGTAAATTTCTCAAAATTCTCCTAATGGTGAACTTTCCATGGGACATTTTAGAGAAACAATCTTTTAGAAGCTTCCTTGGAAGCAAGGGAATTTTAAGAGCAACAATCTTCTCTAGTGCAACACCATTTGAACCTCATTTGAGTAGTTTTTGAGGGTCTTATTTTGTGATTTTAAGGGTGAAAAGAAAGAAACATGGCCAAGTTTTGTTCTTGTGGCTAGGATTGATGATAGAAGCAAAATTTGCATAAAAGATTAGGGAATATCAGTTTTAAAAGTATCAAGTTGATGTTTTGTTTGAATATGGTTCATAGACTCCTTGAGGTTTTTCCTCGTGAAGGCATATGTAATAAATGTGTTATGAGTAAACATCACCAAGAAAATTTTGAGGAAAGGAAGTAATGCAAGGAAAAGTCACAATTAGATATCATGCACAATGAACAATCCATCTTTGGCAGTCACAAGGTATGTTATCACATCCATTAATGATTTTTCTAGGTTTTCTTAGGTGTATTTCTTGTATACAAAGGATATGGATTTTGAAAAATATAAGGATTTTAGGGAATTACATAAAAAGGAATGAGATCAACTTATGAAATGTTTGAGATATTAAAATGGAGGAAAATATTAAGTGATGCCTTTCAAGGATACTTATTTCAAAATGGTATCTCATGGCAAAGAATGATACCTTACACTCCTCAAGAGAATGGCGTTATAGAGAGGAGAAACAATATCTTGATTTAGATGGTTATATATTTCGTTAAAGTTATATTCTAAACAATATTTCGATCAAATTAATGTGGGATGTGACTCCTCTTGAGGAATGGAGTGGAAGAAAATCATTGATTAGAAATATCATAACCTTTGGATGCTTGACTTGGGCTCATATTATAGTTAATAAGTAAAATAAATTGGATCCTAAGAGTCATTTTGCATTATGGTTGGCTACTCTAAAGAGTGTAAAGCCTATTGAATATATGATATAAATAAGAAACAAGTGGTGAAGTGCCAATTTGCTAACATCTTTTTCTAATGTTTCAAGTCATATTTCAATTGAAATTTTGGTTATCTATAAATTGACTAGTATGAAAATGAACTAGCTAGTCTAATTCATGTTAAGGGTCTGTGAATTGACTTGTAGTTAGATTTCTACTTTTGGATATATTACTAGTTAATATCTAATGGATAATAAATTAGCAACATAATTCTATTCAAATGAATATTTTGTAGGGATGCCTTTTACTAATGTGATTTTTGTTATCCTAACTAGGCAGTAATGACCTTTCAAAGGTTGACAACAAGGATGCAAGCAATGTGAATGATTCAAGAAAGACTTGTGGCTAGAAAATAGGTTAAGTTACATTCATGGTGCCTATGCTAAAGACATACGATATTTTCAAACATACATAACAAGATTGAATGGGGACTATAGTGGCTAAATAATATATGTCCTTAATGAAAATAGGGCTTGAGAATTAGTTCCCTACCTAGAAGGAAAGTATGTGATTAAATGAAAATGGGACTAAAATGCTTTAGATGTCATTGAGAAATATAATGTTTACTCAATACTAATGTTTTTCTTATAGAAAGGTATCAACAACATGAATACTTTTGATCTTGTGGATGAAGTGAATTTTGTTTGAATAGTTTTTTCTCTTGTACTATTCTTGGTTGGGAAGTACATCAAATGGATATGAAAAGTGTCTTCTTACTTAGGGACCTTGTTGAAGAGATCTATATGAAATAGTAACTTGGTTTTGTGCAAGATGGAAATCTGTTTGCAATTAAACAAATATTTATATGAATTGGAACAAGTGCCCTAGGCATGGTATGAGAAGATTTATTAGTTCTTTCCTTGTAATGGTTTCAAGCATTGAAAATCTGATTATAATATTTTATGTATTCATTATGAATGTTGATTGTTTACTAATTGTGTTATATGTGGATGACTTTATTATTATTGGGAATGGTAGTAGTCATATTATTAGTTTAAAGGTGAAGTTGAAGGATACATTTGAGATGACCAAATAGGCTTCCTTCATTTATGTCTTAGCATACAAGTTATACAAGTGGATGAATATGGTGTCTTCATTCCTTAGCCTAAGTATGCATTAGATCTCTTGAAATTTTTTAGAATACAAGAATGTAAGATTTTCTTCACTCTACATTAATCAATAGTTAAGCTAAGGAATGTGATTATTTGAAATCATCCTATAATGTATATGAAACTTGTTGGTGGTCTTATTTACTTAATCCAAAACAAACCTAATATTGCACTTCTTGTTATTTTAGTCTCCAAGTTCATGAATAATATAAAGGATGGCCATTTAAATATGGCAAAGAGGCTTGTATGATACACCAAAAAAGGTGTATATCATTTCAACATCAAATATTCTAAAAAATTTCAAATCAATTAATCAAATATATAAATTTTGGATGGGATGGTGATGTGGATAAATTGAATTCAATTTGTAGGCATGTGTTTGATATTAGATATGGTATAATAATATTGTCATGTAAAAATAAGTAGATCTTGTTGTTATACACTGCTTAAGTTGAATACATGGGAGTAGTGAATGCAGGCACTAAGGTAGTATGTATTCACAACCTGATAGGTAAGATTGTTATTCATTATATGGAATTGGCTACAACGTATTGTGAATATTGTAATGTAATATAAGCGAATTATAACCTTGTTACTATTGGAATGATGGAACATGTTGAGATTCATGCAGGCAGTTGGTGTAGGAGAATGTGATATATCATGTTTATTACAATACATTTGATCAAGTTGTCGATCTTCTATAGAGCCATTGACAAGTCAAATTTTTGTCTTTGCTTGGGCTTAAGGGAGCTATCACTATGAGGGGATGTTGAGATAATTTTGGCTCACAAACCTCTAATTTGTGTTCAGTGGGGTCGTGGTGGGGGTGGATTTGGTGTGGGAATTGAAATGTATAAAAAACCAACTCGTTGGATGTTACTGGAAAACATAGAATAAATGTAGATTGGAGATTTCAACCAATAGTCAAATTGATTAGGTTTGTCAACTAATAATTACCTAGGCATGATCTTATGGTTGGCCAATCAATTAGGAATAAAAAGGGCCAAAAAAATTATTCAAAAACTTTGGGTTTGATTTTGGTGATCAAACTTGAAAAAAATAACTTTGTTTTAAGAAGATTACTTATGCACTCAAGTATACAAATATATGATTGGTTGGATCAATTTGTATGACAAATTATGTGAATGAGGTTCTTGTGTTATGCAGATACATTTCCTATCAATGTTTTATACTACTAAACAATGCAATAACAAAGTTCCTAACCATTGTCGCTCCTAGATTGGAATCTATTTCCTAATTGTGCAATAAATGATCACTCCTAGCTTGGAATCAATTTTATACTTCTGTGATACACTTGTGATAAAATTCAAATGACTCATATTTTCAAATGTGAAAAATTCCATAGAAAACATGCTTTACACATTTTCATCTTGGCTACTCCCCACAAATAGAAAAACGTTACAACAAAGGTATGAAAGTCTATCCTCTCCTAGAATTTGCACAAACCCATTATCATTGGAATAAAATTCAGAAGGTATCCTACTTAAACAACATGTCTCCGTGTATCCTTTCGATGAATATTTTGTTACCCTTCCACAACTTGGACCATGTCAATTAAATCCTGAGTAGGTCTTCTCTTCTAAATGTATTTGCTCATACAACTCAAGCCTAATATCAAGTACATTTCTAGTATAACTTCTTCCCATGGGTAATTTCAGTAGGCAAGATAATTTTTATCTTCATAAGCATCCAATAGGTTGAAGTACCTACATACAATCCAATAGGATTTAGGGATCTAATTTACCACACATCTCTAAAAAAGTGTTTTTTCTTCAACAATCATTGGGCATGTAGATATTGGACATGACCAATATCTACCCATATAAATTCAACATAATGCACCTTGATCCTAAAAATGATTAATGCTCCTATCCATGAAAGAAGAAGTAATATGAAGTGGAATCAATATCACAAGCTTTCCCTTCCCCTATTCGTGATGATAACAATGTTTCATTACTTCATGGTAGATTTTGGAACAAACTTTCCTAATTTTGGGTGGATCATCTTCGTCCTTCTTTCCATAAAAAATTACTACATAAAACCATCATTTAGTCTTTTTGAGTTAATTCAACCAAAAATAAATTTCAACCATAAATAACTCTTAAAATCCCAATCAAAGATGGTGGGACAATAACTAATGGCACATGTCAACTATGTAAACTATATGTAGACAAGGATTCATGATTGAAGATGACAAGGGACAACACTAATCCAAAAATACATTCACCACAAACTCAAGGATGGTGGGGGAAATAAGGGATGACACATGTCAACTATGATGTTTAAAAAACTATTAATGATGACAAAGACAACACCAATCCAAAAATATATGGACCAAAACTCAACCATAAATACAAACCTGTTAAGATATGGTATGTTCTATGCTTATAACAATTTACTTCTTTTTCTTATTATATTCCACAGATTATCAATCACATGTACATAAAGTAAAGTGCAGATAGAACATTAAACGATCGACAAAAAAAAAGCCAAGACAAGAGACACAAGATGTGGCGGCTAGCCAGGGACAAACCCCACAATGTGTGGGGAAACCCTTTGATCAAATCTTCTTTTATCTTCAATAATTCATCAGAGAGAAATAGTACAATAAATCTGATTTATATTAGTAGTAGCAAACCCTAGATCAGCAGCATCAGCATGAGTGGCTTCATCATCAAACTAGGGCAGACGATATCTCACAAACCGATCGTCGAATCAGCATGATTCCACCACCAAAAGTTGCGGCCTCCAGAGGAGGTTCAGATGAGGAGATCTTCTAGTCCACGCAGGTCAAACTTTACTTCTGCAGCTGCAGCTTCAGTTTCAGCAGCTTCCTTCAAACTAGGGCAGTCGATATCTTGCAAACCGTCCGTTGGATTGACTTGATTCCACCACCAAAAGTTGTGGCTTTCAGAGGAGGTTCAGATGAACCTACAGTGCAGTTCAGATGAGGAGATCTTCAAGTCCACACAGGTCAAACTTTACTTCTGCAGTTGCAACTTTAGTTTCAACAACTTCCTTCAATCTAGGGCAGTCGATATCTTGCAAACCATCCGTCGGATTGACTTGATTCCACCACCAAAAGTTGCGGCTTGAGGAGATCCAGATGGACCTACAATGCAATTCTAAGGAGGAGATATGATGGTCAACACTAGTCAAACTTTGGATCTGCAGTTGCAGCTTCAGGTTCAACAACTTTTGGCTTCACATGTATGAGAGAGAGACCCTTTTATGCGCAATAGAGAAGAGACTCTTTTTTGCGCAGTAGAGAGAGAGAGAGATGTGATGAGATGAGTGAGTCCAAATGAGGAAAAGTCATCCTATATTTATACACAACGTTGGTGTTTGAATAGATGCGACTGTTGGGCTTCTGAGCCTACATGAGTTGTAGGTCGGCTTGATAATAATTCCATAATCAAAATAAATTCATATCTCCATAATACTTATCGGAATCGGATGATATTTATATCAATCCTACACCTCTCGATGAGAGGAATCTAATAAAAATATTATCAGCCATGAATAAGATGACCCACATGAAGTTTTTCTCTGGTTGCCAATTTTAACACTCCCTCTCAACTAGGGAGAACTTCATCTGCAATCTGTCTATTGGTCGTTATTATTCATCCATCAAATGCACTACCCTGTACAGCTTGACCCTTGCCCTGCTCTGCTCTATTCTACCTGTTCTGCTTTGTCTTGTTCTGCCCTATACTGATCTATACTATTCTGCTATGTTTTGCTCTACTCTTGCATTGTTCTATTCTGCTATGCTTTTGTCCGAATTATGAAGAAGAATAAATGATCGAGGATGTATCATATTGACTCAAAGTCAGTCTCAATCACAGACCAGTCTCAACTAACCCGAAGTCAGCGTCATAGTGAGTACAACTCCACTGGTCCCAGACTAGTATCATCCTCCACTGACCCAAAGTCAGTCTCAGACTGCATACCACTGGTCCGAGACCAGTCTCAACCGACCCGAAGTCAACTTCATAGTAAGTACCACTCCTACCACTGGTCCCAGACTAGTATCGCAGTCTCAGAGAGTGTACCACTAGTCCCAGACCAGTCTCAACCGACTCGAAGTTAGCGTCATAGTATGTACCACTCTCACTGGTCCCAGACCACTACTGCACTGACACGAAGTCAGTCTCAGAGTATGTACCACTGGTCCCAGACTAGTCTCAACCGACCCGAAGTTAGTGTCATAGTATGGTAAAACTCCTACCACTGGTTCCAGACCAGTATCATTGATCCCAGATCAATGGAGGTCATCCTAGCATAGGGAGTACAGTAGATACAACGATGCGTCCATCAGTACTACTATGGTCACTAACTTCATTTCCCTGCTCATTGATTAGATGAGAGGTACTTCCCATGAGTCCTAGACTACATGGGTAGGATACCTCAACAGGTGAACTAATTAATCCTGTCCTCACAGGAGAACACATCAATCCTGCTACAATCGCCATGGAGAACACATCAATCCAGGCCTCACAGGAGAACACATCAATCCTGCTAGAGTTGCCATGGAGAACGCATCAATCCACGCCTCATTAGAGAACACATCAATCCTGCTACAGTCGCCATGGAGAACACATGAATCTAGGCCTTACAAGAGAACACATCAATCCTGCTACAGTTGCCATGGAGAACACATCAATCCAGGCCTCACAGGAGAACACATCATCCTGCTACACAAGAGAGAAAATCATCCTGTTCCTCAAGAGAGCGAATCATATTGTCCCACAAGAGAGTGAATCATCTTGTTCCAGTGCACACCACCAAGGGAGGGTGAGTCACCCTGTGGTCATATGTTTCTCCAGTAAGAAACGTAAGTCCTCAAAGCTCCCAGAGCTCAATGTATGCAACATGCAGGACCCTTGTACAAGGGTTTCTTGATGACTCCAAGTCATTTGGGAAAATCACATATTAGATCTTACCTCGGGGCTTTGACAAGGTGTATCGACCTGTACATCATCTTAATGTGATGGATCCTCCTTGCTCATCGACTTACCATATCCTAGATGATGTCTATCTGCTGGAGCAATCGACGAATATGGGATTCCTTAGTAATTGAATCCTACCTCTGGTTGTTTCAGAGAATCACAGTGGTATGTGTTCAAATAGCTCATTGAAGAGCTTTCCCAACCAGGAAGCTTCATACGAGATCATACTTGTAGATATGTATTTGGTCTCGGCGATGCTTATGGCAACTGACTTCTACTTCCTGCTCATCCATTATATTGAAGCAAAAACACGGTCTATCCATCTGATGTAGGTTCCATCCTTGTGAAGCCACAAGGGATATGATCAAGCAGATGGTCGTATATCTGGCAACAGGTGCAAATATCATAGTTTATACCTTCCTTCTGGGAGAAACCATGAGCAACAAAACGAACCTTATACTTTTTCGTACTTCCATCTGCTGCATGCTTTATCTTGTAAAGCCATTTGGAAGTAAGAACTGTCTTGTCCTGGGGTCTGGGAACTACTTCCCAGACATCATTCTTCATAATAGACTCATATTCCTCAGTCATAGCATCCTTCCATACTTGATGCTTGACGACATCTGAGAATGATGAAGGCTCATTTGTATGATCGTGCTCATGATGGTCAGGTATCCTTGATACCTATTAGGTTTCTTACTTTCATGAAAGGTTCCTTGGGGTGCATCATGTCCTTCAGCATCATCAAGTATCCCCCTAAGCCATGAAGACCTCTTCCTAGAAGAGGAAGGCTCATGTGGATGAGGATCAATCGGATCCATGGGTTGTTCTACATCAGGCATTGATTCATCATCCTTTTCTTTCGGTTCCCTAGTGTTGACTTCTTGAGAGCTCCTCAAAGTCGGAAGATTGTCCACCTTGCTGAGAGCCATATCTTCGTCAAAGGTGACATCATGACTAATCACGACTTCCCTTTGACCGGCAGGGAACATTTCTTCAGGAGTCTTGGAACCCAATGCTTGATGAGGGCATCAATTTTGTACATATATGGCGGTGTTTGTAGTTTCAGCCCATAGAAACTTCAGAAGTCTTTGATCATGTAGCATGGCCCGGACATCTTCCACAATCGTACGATTCTTCCTTCCCACCAAACGATTCTGCTCAGGAGTATGTGGTGTAGTAGTCTCCCTCTTAATGCCAGCCTCAGTTATGCCTGAGTGAAATAACTGTAATATATCGGAGGTTTTGCTTTGGCTTGAGGGGAATGGTCCCCTTTTGAGCTTTCCTTCGGCACATCCTAGACATACACCTTCTTTCTCTACTTGGAATTTGGGCATCCCTGTCACCATTTGTCTTACACTGAGTATAGCTTTATAATGAAGGGGGAAAACCTCCGATGCCAAAGTTCAGACTAAAGAGATGTGTCATAAGACATGATACCTAACGGACTTCCATCGACCTAATATAATGAATCAACACGAAATCCAAGAGTAAAGGCATCTTTAACATTATTTTTCGATACACGTACCTTGCCATTGCTAAAGGTTACCTTGTAGCCTTCGTCTTCCATTACCGAGATGGACACTAGGTTCTTTTTGAGGTCAGGTGCATTTAATACATCCCAGAATTTCTAGCCTTCTTGAATGGTTGTCCTCTTCCTCGATTCCCAGCTCTCCTCTTACCTTTGCTATTGAATTTGTCATTCCTTTGATTGCCATTAGAGGGATTTTGATCATCATCCCGGTGTGAGTCCTTTCTATCAGGGCACTCCCTTGCATAATGACCTGCTTTATCACAGATGTAACATCGTCATTTTCTTCCACCCTTAGGTCCAGCCTTTCCTTTTGATTTAGTCCCGGAATTATTTCTTTTCTTAGTATGAGAAGAAAAGGCAGTAGGAGGACCTTTAGCCATGGGCACTTCTTGCTCTTCTTCCCTTTTTTCTTCTTGAATGCATCTAGCCATTAATTCCTCGAAACCAGGAATTACATTATTGTTCAGAAGGGTAGTCCTGAACACGTACCATTCAGATGGTAATCCTCCAAGAGTCATGAGTGCCATTTTCTTGTCAGTAATAGCCTCCCCAATAGATAGGAGATTGTTCTTTATCTCAGTTATTCTTAAGAAGTATGCTTGCATACTCTCATCTTTACCCTTCTTGATTTCCCTCAGCCTATTTCTAAGAAACAAAATTTGATTTGCATCATTAACTTTAAATAAACTCACCAGTCTATCGTAGATTTCCTTGGAGGTGTTCAGGTCAGAGATGTAGACCACCAAGTTCTTGTTGATAGAGTCTTGGATGATCTTTTGTTTTGACTTCTCCGGTTTTCCATTTGTTCCATGCAGCAGCGGATGCATTTGATGGAGGCTCAACAATATTGCCTTTTACATGGTCCAACACTCCTTGATCTTCTAGGGTTAGATCAATAGACATCTTCCATCCGTGATAGTCAGCTTTCTCATGAAGCTTGCATTTGGCAGAGTGTTGAGGACCCCATAGTTCTTTTAGGATAGCCTCGCCAATCTTCTCTTCGGTGATTGCTCTTGCTCTTGCTCGGGCTTTGTCTTCACCTCAACTCTGATACCATGTTAAGATATGGTATGTTCTATGCTTATAATAGTTTACTTATTTTTCTTATTATATTCCATAGATTAACAATCACATGTACATAA
>APFE031244020.1:6253-23288 GCA_000404065.3 Pinus taeda
ACCTGGGCTACTTCTTTAATACTAATTACTTCATGATGTATTATAAATCAGATCTATTTAGAAGGGTCTTTAAGCAAACATTTAGTACAATTAACCAGTTCGTGCGCACTTAGAATAGACGGAAATTCACATATATTCATAACATAAGCATATACGCATAGATCAACCAATTATATTAACCATATAATAGCCAGATCTGTGATAATACAGATTTAACACAGAATTTCAGAATCAAGTTATCTTTATTCAATTTCTTTGCCAATACATCGAGATCCACCCTGTGCACTTAGCTGCAGGGGTCCCCACACACAGCTGTAGACTCTTCCAAACCTCTACATACATAGCTACAGAGCCTCTATCTAGTACCCAATACCCTCGACTTGGACTTATAGGCACTTTCAGAATTTCCTTCTCAAAAACCCATTACATTTCAAATACAAGATCATACCAAAAAACTGCCTTCTACTCATAAACCCTCGCTCTATTTATACCTTTCTATGGTCCAAAAACTGACTTACTTCATATTATTCTATATTATTTCTTGGGTAGAAAACCCTTTGAATCGACCTTTTACATTTCGCGCTACGCATATTTCGAAGGTTTACAATATTTTTATCTTAACTTCTAGGCTATCAGACCCAAAACTGTTACATGGGACATCCGCTACCCAACAGTCCCCTAACACAATCATCGTGACTCGTCCCGAGTCACTCGTTGGTGTGGCAAGACGCGTTGCCTTGGCTTCGCGGTTCAACTCCCTCTGAGTGACGCTCGTCGTCCTTCTACTTCTTTGTTGTCTCCTACAACGCTTCGTCCAGCTCCTCCTTAGTTGTTTCTACCAATTCTCGCGACCAATAATTCTCATTCTGCTCTACTTGCTTAACACAGAACACCCCCTCATAGGATTTTAGCTCGAGTGGGGGAGTCACATATGGGACCTCCTTGTACCACCACAGCCACTTCCTACCTTCATATTTTCTCTTCGCACTATCTGCTGCAGCTTGTGTTGCAATTTTGCAAGACCTTTTCTGCTGTCCACGAGATCCCAATCCTCAAGGTACCTCAGAGACAACTTATTAACTTCATTTCTACCAGTGGTATCCGTCTTTCCATCCTTTCTCTTTTATGTTGTAGTTCATCGGCTTGCCCCTGGGTGGGGCGATGGCATCTGGACCAATTCTGCTTCATGTCTCCCATTTTCTGGTACATCCCCTACTATTGATGTTGAACTCTGTGTGACGCCCGTAGTTGTCAATACCATGTTCCTCAGAGAGTCATGCCGGTCCATCAACCATATCACAACCCTCGGGCTTACTCCTTGTGCAGAGATAACGAAATGTTCCATATCGGTAATCAACTTATGTTTTCCAGAAGTGTAGGTCGCCCTATGGATGCCCTTCTATGATTTATAAGCATTTCGAATTTCAATTTCACTGGCTTCCACCTATTCTAGCATCCTCGTGTTAAACTTGTGGCAGCTCATTTCATATTTGGCTCGTATTTCTTCTCGTAATTGCCCGTCACCCGCTCCCTTTTGCCATAATGCAGACATCTTGTCATGAATAGTGACATCAACGGTCGCATCCCCTCTTAGCAATGCATCAGTGCACTCCTTGTCGCGCAAATGCGGCCTTTGTGGTTGGCCAAATCTACGCGTATCTTGGAAATTGCGCCTCTTTCCCCCACACTACTTTATCATCCCGCGCTCTCTTTCAACTGGCTGGAGTGGTGGGATTGTCCCTCGAATGGTTAGTCAAGCAGTCGGCCCACCCATGTAGAGTTTCATGCAACTTCCATTCACTCTTCCCAAGAAAGGGTCTCCATTGAGTTTGGCAAGTTGAACCGCACCCCCATCAGTAACTTCCTTGATGGCATAGGGTCCCAACCAATGCATTCGGAGTTTGCCAAGGAATTTCTCAAACTTACTGTCGTATAGTAATACTAGATCATTCTCCTTGAAGGTTTGCACCTTGATATGGAAATCATGCCACACTTTCTCTCACTGTTTCTGTACTAACTGATGGAATCCAGCCAGAAACCATTCCTCCTCCAGTTCCTCTAGTTGTGCAAGTCATTCCTTCAAATCCCCACGGTTTGCCATACCTGTTATTGCCACTATCCTCAGACTAGGCACAATATATTACATAGGCATAACGGCCTCCTTTCCATAGACTAACCGAAACAGCGTCTGGCCCATCATCTTCTTGCACGTGGTTCAGTATGCCCATAGCACAGCAGGGATGCACAAGTCCCAGTCATTTCAATGCGCATAACAAACCTTGGTCAACGCAGTCTCCAAGATTTTATTGAATTCTTCAACGGTCACATTCACTTGCGGGTGGTATAACGTACTCTATTGGTGACATATCTGGAATTCCTCAGTGAGTGTGCTAATCATTTCATTCAGAAAATGCGTTCCCCAATCACTCATGAGAATTTTGGGACATCAAACCTTGTCAGTACGTTCTTGAACAAAAACTTCACAGCTATCACAGCCGTGAAATCCTTAACCAGTTATGCCTCTGCCCATCGATTCAAATATTCTATCGTTGTGATGATATAGGACGCGCCCATCTTCCCTCGCAGTGCGATAGGTCCTATGAAGTTGATTGCCCACTTCTCGAATGGCTGTAGTGTCATCTATGGCTAGAGCGGCATGTCATCTCTCTGTGATGGTTTCCCGGTCCGTTGACAGATGTCGCAAGCCCGACAGTACGCTTTCATGTCCTGATGTAGGGTTGGCCACAATAGTCCTGTGTGAAGAATCTTCTGTGCAGTAGCACGACCTATAAAATGTCCTCCCACCACCCCGCCATGTGCTTTGGCCAATATTTTTCCACGCTTGAATTCAAGCACATATCTGCGTAAGATTTCGTTGTTGCCCATTTTGTAGAGATGCCCTGTAATCACGATAGTGTCTGCTACACATATCACCAATTCCTTCTTTTACTGATCAGAATATCGCTGCGGTGTAGTTCTTGTAGTTAAGAAATGGATTATATCCTCAGTGGCCCTCTGCAATGCACACTGCATATAGTTATGCATCTGGGAGTCCTTCCTTTAAATTTGTGGGTTCTTTGCTGGGCTCAATTCGGGACAGGTGATCTAGACCTACATTTAGATGACCCGGCTTTACGACGAACTCGAAGTCATATTCCTGGAATAACAACAACCACCTACAAATTCACCCCCCCAACATAGGCTTATTCACTAGGTAGTTTAGCGCAGAGTGATCAGTTACATCTTAAAGTGTCCGCCGAGTAGATAGTGGCAGTATTTTTGAAGTGCGTGTACCATCAACAATCCTTCTTGCTCAGTAGTGGAGTAATTCTTCTCAGCTTTTGACAAAAAGCAACTCACGAATGCAATCGAGTGATATATTCCCTCCACTCCTTCTTGAGTGAGTACCGTACCCAACGCGATACACAACACATCGACATGCACATGAAATTCGATGTCCCATTTTGAAAAGACCAGTATAGGGGCAGATGCCATCTTTTCCTTTAGTGTTTCCAGATTTTTGTTGCATTCCTCATTCAAGCAATAAGTAGCATCCTTCTTCAGCAAATGTTCCATTGGAGCTATGATCTCGGCATATCTTTTGATGAACCTCCGATAGTACCCTATGTGTCCCAGTGTGGCGCGTAGTTGTTTGACACTTCGCAGTGCTTGCAGATTGAGTATGAAAATGATGTTTACCAGATCCACCATCAGGCCTTTCTTACAAACCACATGGCCAAGTAGGTTCCCGAAGGTGACGAGGAAAGTACACTTCTTTAGGTTTAGCGCAATCTGGTGTCATTGGCAAGTATCCAACATTAACCGTAAGCTTTCTATGTGTTTGTTAACCAGTCTGAATACGGTCCAATCATCAAGGTAGACCTCTAAGAACTTGTGTATAAATTCCTTGAATGTTGCTACCACAAGGCGTGAGAATATCGCCGGCGCGTTCTTTAGTTCTATCAGTGGCGAACAATGTTTTACTCCTATCCTCGGGCACGATCTTGATTTGGTGGTATCCTGAGAATCCCTCCGGGAAGGAGTAGGCTTCTTTCCCACCCAGATTTTCCAGTACCTCATCTGTAAAGGGTGTTGGAAACAGGTCGTTAACACAAGAATCATTGAGCTTCCTGAGATCCATGCAGATGCAAATATCACCCTTCTGTTTCTTCGCCTACACAACCATAGGACTTATCTAGTCAGACTCCTTGACTGGTTCAGTGATTCCTGCTGCCAGCATCTTGTCCAGTTCTTCACAGACCTTTGCTTTGTATTTTGGATTCAATTAGTAGGGTTGCTACTTAACTAGCTTCACGTTTGGCTTCAACGTTATCTTCATCACTCCCAGGTCTCCTAGGATCCGTTTTAGCTCTGTGATTTTTTTTGGGAATAAATCTCGATATTCTCGAAGCAACTCGACGACCTTTTCCACCATGGTATCATCCGAATAGTCCACAAGCATTACATACTTCATCTCTTCTTCTATTATGATATTTACTTGTTACGTTTTCAATGGTGCCATGATATTTGGATCTTCGATTGCGGGTCCGCACACCTCAAGTCTCCCATCTGATTCCAGAATATTGATGTTTCACAGATCATCCTCATCATCTTCTACCTAGAAATTGTAGCATTGGAGGGCCTGGCTCAGCTATCACAACCAGTCAGGCTGCATGGTTTTTTCTTGTTCAAATGTCGTTTTGAAAATGGTGGCCTTCACCAGCTATAATGCGTCGTCCACAGTATCCATCCATTGATCTTCAAAGAGGAATGCCAACAAAAACCCTTCACGCAAGATATCCCACTCACCTATGTCATGTCAGAGCTCTGCTTCAGTATACTAGCTTCGGGGAATGACGTCCAGGGTGTGATAAAATAAGTGCACCCATTCTGGTTGAGGTTCCTCACTGTAGGCTTTGATCCATCTGGTAAAGTGCATGTGCGGGTCATCACATCCATTGTATTTCTCCTTTATTCGTAGTTCTAGCTTCCCAAATATTATCTGCATCATGCACCTGCAGCCGTGCCAATCTTCAAAAGTCCCTTCATGTGTGCCCCACCATCGCGCAGGTGTCGCACTCAATGCCCATATCAACACATCAAACCGTTGGTGCTCTAGTATCGCGATTTCAAATTTGGTCAGGAATTCATCTATTATTGTTAGCCCATCATACATCGACAGTTCGCGATCCTGGGCCCTCACACTATACAGAGATTTAGTCACCATATTGCAGTGTAGCATGGTTACTTCGTTCAACCTATTATGCCATCGCTCGTCTTCTTCATCTGAATCGGTGGTGCAGGACTCTACATAGCCCCGTGATATTCTTCTATCCTCCATTGACTTGACCCATTCTTGCCTTTGTGCAGAAATTTTGTAGATACAGTCTAATTCGTTGTCACCTTCTTCATTGTGCATGGGTTCAATGTAGCACGGTCCTTAAGCCAGGTCTAGCGGAACGACTACGCAAAGCGACTTCGTTTCAAATATCATTGTCCACTTCTTTAACTTAATAACCCAATTCATGCTGGTGGCCCAGTCTATTCCTAAAAATGCAGGATAAGGTGTACTTTCATCCACGATTTCAATTACGTCAAAGTTTTTTCTAGTGCTTGCAGCTTCTATATCTACCATAATTCCCTGCAACCTTCACATGGGCAGGATCTTCTCTTGGTTCGCCATCCACAATTGAATAGGAGACCATTGTAGTGTAGGCCTACCCATGTGCTCCCAAGTTTGTTTAGGAAGTACATTTGCATCCGAGCCCAAATCCAGAATGATCTGCTCCATCTCATAGTCGACAATTTGTGCCGTTAATTGCATCTCTCACACAATCTGTGTTCTGCGTTTTCCTATTTTGCAGACCACATTATGTTCCCGCATCCCTGGGCACCTTTTCATTAATTCTTGCAAGCCTCTAACCACCCTATTGTCGCGCAACAATTTTATGCATGTCGCGAAAAAGGTAGCTAGCATCAAGGGATCCCTGTCTTGCTCATGTTGATCCCTGCTACCTGGGGTAGGGACCTCCACTAAGCTCTCCCTAGCTTCCAGATATGTCTCCTTGCCAACCATTGCATCCTTATTACTTAAGTTCTTTTTATTCTCTCCTGTGGCCATGCCATTTCTTAGTACCATGTCTACCTGGGGGTCTTCGTCGCAGGGTTTAGACCTCATCATCTACACATTCTGGGTTGTCGTAGGTTGCGCTGCCCTTTTTTCATGAATCTGTGCTATTAGTGTGGGGAAATCTACCATCTCATGATCGAATTACTCACAGTAAATGCATGATATTCTAGTTGGGTTGGTACAATCCCACATGTAATGTCCTAGTCCACCGTAGTTGTAACAGATTAGCTGGCCACAACTGCTTCCTGGCCCCATTCCACCCCATCCTCATCCACGTCCCTAGAACCTACCATGCGTGATCGCCACAACTGGATCCTGACCTTGCGCCTCAGTCTGCATTATGTGGGCAGGTGACTGGTCCATTAATAATTGATAGCTACGACAGTTTCTTTCCTCGTGGCCCACCGATCTGCAAAAGTTGCAAAATAGCTGCTGGGGGGTGTGGTTCAATTTTGACAGTAGATGATAGTTATCTGTATTATGCTTTCCTCCCACCTAACAAATTGCGCACCAGAGCGGGGTTGTCGTGCTTGACCCTAGCTCTATGTCTGGTCGTAATGGTGTCGGTCCCCCCGTTGCCACATAATTCGTCACGATCGGGCAGTGATTCTTATCGTGGCCCTGGCTCTTGCACTTTATACACCATACTTCCTCTGAGACTTCTGGGTGAGATGCTTGTTCCTGTTTTAACTTCTTCATTTCCAAACACAAGTTTTGGATTTGCGCTTGGATTTGCTGAACTCCTAACCCTGGGTCTTGTAACAGAGTTTCGTGCAACCTCATCGTGGTCTCCAATGCTTCAACCTAGGTTGAGATCTTCTGTTGTGACAAAGCCATCCTCAGATGTGGTGTTAATGATGCCATAAACCAAGCACAGTGTTGCGCATCCATTAGTGTCATGTTTTCTTTGTGTATAGTACTTTTTGGTCTTTGATCCAAATCCTACGGGGTTTCACTAGGCATCATCGCAATCTCCTTGAACCCTATGATCGACTGTGTTTCTCACTTCTGCCGGCTAAACCCTTTCTTTAGTTTGGTATGGATTTCTACCATCCCCGTAGTTGGGTGATCACTTGAGTACTTTACGTACCATGTCAGCGCCCAATCCTGCAACACGCTAACTAAGGTGGCCTTTCTGATATTATCATTTGCAATTCTATGTGCATTCCATACTGAGGTTAACACGAACCAAAATTGTTCTAAGTCTTTGCTTCCTGCTCCTTTGAATATTGGTAGCTAGATCATGTTCGTCATTGTCAACTCTGCCCCTGTACTCTGAACTACTACTGCTCTTGGTCCCTTCGATCCTTCAATTCTTTCTCTATAGAGTCCCCGCGTTCCACATTAGACATCCCTTGGGCAGATCCTAGTCCTAGCAATGGCAGCATTTGTTGGCTTATATGGCCTGACCCAGGTTCGGAATAATTATTTAGCCAAATCAATCCCACAGCTATTGGCCCTTTCGACAATATCCGCAGAGCGCGGACTAAGGTCTCACCCGAGTTAGTAGCGGGGGGTGTTGGAACCAGGTTTCCACACCCTTGGGATGTCTAGATGTGGTATGGGGTTTTCACACATTGTTCTACAGCCTCGCGCTGCTCTGCTTCCTTATAGAGACGAACCGAGGCTACTTATTTAATACTAATTACTTAATGATGTATTATAAATCATATTTATTTAGAAGGGTCTTTAAGCAAAAATTTAACAGAATTAACTAGTTCATGCACTTAGAATAGACGCAAATTCACATACATTCATAACATAAGCATATGTGCACATATCAGCCAGTTATATTAACCATATAATAGCCAGATCCACGATAATACAGATTTGACACAGAATTTCAGAATCAACTTATCTTTATCCAATTTCTTCGGCAATACATCCAGATCCACCCCGCGCACTCAGCTGTAGGGTTCCGCGTACACAGTTGTGGACTCTTCCAGGCCTCTGCGCACACAGTTGCAGAGCCTCTATGCACTACCCAATACCCTCAACTCGGACTTATAGACGCTTTCAGACTTTCCTTCTCAAAAATCCATTACATTTTAGATCCAAGATCTTACCAAAAAAACTGCCTTCTACCCATAGAGCCTCGCTCTATTTATAACTTTCTATGGTCCGCGGACCGACTTACTTCCTATTATTCTATATTATTTCTTGGGTGAACAACCCTTTGACTCAACCTTTTACATTTCACGCTCCACATATTTCGGAGGTTTACAATATTTTAATCCTAACTTATAGGCTATCAGACCGAAAAGTGTTACGCAGGACCTCCGCTACCCATCATCTTATGTCGGACCCATCTAACATTCTACTGCATGGTTGAACTACATCATTGAAATCCCCTGTATCAGTAAATTTAGTTTATGAACATCCCAAAGAAACATACTTTGTTATTGAATGTGATTGGATACAAGGAATATAAAAATAACAAGTTCACTCCAAGAAGATAAGTGTAGCCATATATCAATACAAGCCATAGAAATTGAGGCTTCACTGATGCCGGTATCCAATGTGCATAAATGTACATCGATATATGAATGAGATGACTATTTTCGAATGAAATTCAAGAGCGTTACTGAATTTCTGCATGAGGTCTCATCTAAGCTAAGAATATCATAAGTTAGAGCCTCAACAGATTTAGTTTTGCAAAATCCTAACACTTTAAGCTATCATGCATCTACCTTGCCAATCAGTTCCAAGATGTCAACAACTTCTTCTCTGGACCTGTGGAGGTTCAGTAAAACATTTGACATGAAAAAATCAGCATCCATAGAATATGTCAAAGAAAATTTTGATTTAATCATTTTAAGTGCTTAAAGTCCACTATGGATTCCCTGAACTGTGATACAATTGACACAAATAGTTTTCAATATTGTGTTTACTGTAGAAAGTTTTAACACAACATCCTCTATGGCTAATGCTCCATTGAGAAAACAATTTTCTGGGACATTTGCCTCAAAGATTTGGTAATTAAATACAATGTTTGTAGGTACAAATGGATAATGAGATGATCCTTTCACACTGCATGGAATTCCTAGGGACAAATCAACATCTAGTCTTTCAATTAAGGGAAATTTTTCACTTGCCATGCATGAATCCTTTCCTTGAAATTTTGGTTCATCATTCCACATTGAAGAAAATGACAATGACAATTGTCTTCCAACAACGTCAATGAAGTCCATTTTATAAGCACTCAAATAAACTGTAGGTGTACTTTCATGATTTATATTTCAACTTTTATATGGAATGGTACAACATGGAAGAAGAGTGAAGAATAATTGTGGCAATGCACGTTCCATAAAATCATTATAAGATAAGTTTTTTCCACTGGTAGAATCAACAGAGAATCAACCACTTCCACTTTACCGTGGAAATGAGAACTCGTGTTTTCATAAGAAAAAATTTCTTTGCTATTCGATAGGTCTGATCTATTTGTAAATATTTTTTCTAGTGAGAATATGTAAAGTAACCAATCCAAATAGCTAAAAAATTACTTTGAAAAATGCAACATATATGTTGGATACTCACACTCATTTCAAGTTCTAAATATCTATTAATTTTCTCTTCTTTCTTTCCAGGAATCATAGATTCACAATTGGGCATGGACCATGAAATAAGAGCCCCAAAATAACTTAACAAAAAGTAGTAGGAGCCCATAAGGACAAGAGTTTGTTACCCTCAAAAGAAACCATCACATCCCATAAATAATTTTCCTTGGAAGGAAAAACAAAATATCTGGATTTGGGTATTACAACTATAGCTAGAACATAGGCAGAGTTATGAAAATGAGTAGTTCTAGTGTCCACTTCAAGGTTGATCTTGAATGTGTACTTATAAGAAACATCATTTTCATTAATACCTATTATACAATAATTTATCGAACTCCCTGTCTCATACCCTGAGATGTCAAAATTTTTTCAAAATGTCACAAAGTGACAAAGATGTTTGTGTGCTCACTATGAAACACATACAGAAACATCCCTAAATAATAGAAGAAAATATTCCATGAGGAATTCTAGAGCAGTTTTCCCAAATCCCTAGTTTTGAGGACCAATGTGCTTTGCACTACTATTGGCCGGTGCTGATGGCCTGTTGTAGCATATTGACCTAGCACTTCCAATGCAACTTTTGATATGGAAACCTGTGATGAACCTTTTGTGGGAGTCTTTCCTAAAACGGAGGATAAGCTTCACCTGCTAGAATATTCAAGAACAATAAGTTGGACGTTGTTGGATAGAGATATGGTCGAGCTCCCCCATTTTGAGTCCTTAATCATAACTTTAGGGATCTTCCCCTTGATATGTGGACCTTCCTCCCTCTTTTGTGGATCCCTAACTCCTTCTCCCTTCCTATAAATCAAGTCCCTTCCATCCCTAAATGGTTGGTCATTCCTTGCTTGTATTCCTATGCTGAAACTTTGCCCAAATGATGCCCATCTAACTAAGGAGAAGGAGTGCTTGAATGATAGTGTCTTGGACATGGAAATCCACTACAAATGAGATCTCCAACATCAGGACAATGGTTATATGCTTCCCTTTTGATTCATTAATATATACATCTCATGTTTACTTTCCATAAATGTCTAAATATTTATTCATTTAGCATGAGACTCCTTGATCTTTCATGTAGTTTATGTTTGAATTATACTATGTATATCTTGTATCTCTTGAGGTATTTTTATCTCTCTTGCAGGTATTCGAAAGCAACGAATAGAGAGGAGTCAGCCTAGAATATAAGGGATCAAGATCATTATCAAAGGTTGAGCGCTTAGCATCAAAGTGAGGTAGGTTTCTCTCTCTCTCACTTTGCATTTTTCAACATAAACAAGGAGAGTCTTTCACTGGCTTGTCCGCTTTGTTGTTAGATTCCTCTCATAGGACTAGAGATATTGCTTTTGTCCATTGAAGGGATTTATATTCACAACGAAATTTCGACTTCGCTGGGGAGTCTATAGCCCTTTCAATCTCTTTCTTTTGTTTGGTCTTTTTAGAGTGTTAAGTGTGGACTACTTGTTGAAATTATTTTTATATTTCCGAATCTTTCTCATCCAACGCGCTTTTTCCTAGAACAATCGTACTACCAGCATGTTTTTATGTCTTGACCTTTGGGGTCTTTTCTTTTCCTATATGCTTCGATTTATTAGTGTTTTAGACTGATTTTCTTGATTAATTTTCAATATTTATCTCACTGTCCTTGAAGTGAAATCTGATTGAATTCTACAGTTTCTAGTCAATTGATCATCACTTGCTACTTTTTTGTGCCATTGACATGCTAGTTTTCCTAATTGATTGAGTGTTGTTTTTTGTTGAGATCACTGAAAATATCATTTTTCATTTGCTTTAGCTTGTCTTTCAAAATTTACTTTTCATAAAAATGAATTATATTGTTACATTGAAAATTTATCTTTTTGAGATTCATCATTGAAAATACATCACATTTTTCGGTGATTGAAAGCTAAAGAGTGCATTAGGTGCATTAAATCATTCAAAACAAAAAGAAAAGCATAATTCATATAAATGAATCTTAGTAAAATTCAAAATCATTTTATTATTGAAAAGTTGCATTGAGGATAGTGGAAAGTGAAAAATCATTTTTACTTTTTGGCATTCCATTTGGAAGACAAAAGTGAAATTTAGTAGAATGCGTTTTCTTTGATGCATTTTTTATTGAACCTTCTTCCCTTGATGAGTCTAGCTTTCATCAGAATGAAAGGTTTCTCTTTTCTCATATAGTTGCATCTTAGGCATTGAAGTGACATCGTTTTGAGCCCCAAAACTGAAACATAATTCAAGATAAACATTAAAATTTACCTCGATTAACCTAAGGAGTATTGGTGATTAGCGAAAAACATTTAGAGGTGTAGGCTAGAGACATGTTTTGACGTCTATAAAAATAGAAGTTGTGTTATCTCACAGCATTGTATCCCCGAGTTGATATCCTATTCCATGTATGGAAATACATAGGATAGTTGTCCAGTACTTTCAAGTATACCAGGGGTGCTCCATGTATGGCAAGTATATGGGAACGCTCTCATCGAACAGTTATTCATTAGATAGAACTAACATGGACTTATGGTTCCCATACCATCACATATATATTTGGAGACCCCACTAGGTTGTTATTATTTAGCCAGAGGTAACCAATTCAATTTCCTTATCGACGTGATACACCCAACACAATGTTAGGGCAGATTGGAAACCATACATTAAGTCCTTGGCTTTGCCAACGTGTATATTGCAGTTCACTGATACTTGGTAAGCCCTTTTACCAAGATTACCCTTTTTTATGTTTTACTTTTTTTAAGTTCTAAAATTAATTAATTGACTGCAGATAAAAGATCCTGCTTGTGGAAACACTCCTTAGTAGGTCTTAGGTTGACACTAATGGCAACAGCTCCTGAGTTCACCAACCAAGGAAACCCCTCTGATAGGAATCCTAGTCCTTTTCCTTCTGTTGGGAATGTTGGTGCTCCTTATATGGAAACGTTGTCACTTCCTTGATTCACCATTGGTTTGTTGGTTTGGGTTTTTTCAACTGGCATGGTTCCAAACGTCCAAACTTCTCCTCAACCGGGCTCTCCTCCGCCTCAGAAATATCAACCTTCGGTTGATCCTAAAGTTGCGTATTCGGTTTTATTCTTCTTCATCTGGTGAATACTTACAAGCTAGTAACTAGGTGGATAAGAATAAGAAGAAAAGGAATATTAATAAGAAGAAAAATAAGCAAAAGGCCAACCAAGTAGTCATTGTTACCGATGTCTTCGATGTTGAAAAATCTTCTAAACAACCCAGAAAAGTGAAATTCCCTTGCATTCTTTGTAAGGGTGATCACATTCTTATAGATTACCATGGTATTCCCAAGGTCTTAGAAGTGTGGTCCATAGGTTCCCATCAAGCTTTCTCATCATCCTCTAGAGATCATCCTGGAGATAAACCTTCAACTAGTGAAAGTAAAACCCATGGGAAAAAGAGAAAAGTTAAATTTCTATGTATTTTATGTGAAAGGAATCATCCTACTCACCTTTTCCCTTAGATTGATGAAGCCTCCAAACTGTTGGATAACCTTACTACTTCTCAATCTCGTCTTCTGACTGGTTATCACAGGCTTTCCCACGACCCTCCACTAGTTAATCAAGTGATTGATCAAAACTCATCTTGTGTCAATCCCACTCTCTCTGAATCTGAATCCCACGAATGTATTCCTAACCAACCATTGGTCGCAAAAATTGTTGACCCATTTCTGCTTTCATTCAATCATATCCATCTTGTAGAGAGTGAATTTCATACCACTCATATTCTTCTAGTTTCTTTAGATTCCAAAGAATTAGGGGAAAATCCTGTTATTCCCATGATACAAGGGGAGGATCCTCCTAATCCCACAATCAAGGGGAAAATCCTCCTATTCCTGAAGTGAAAGGGGGTAATTCTCCCATTCTGATGGCACCCCCTCCAAGTAGTTTAGTCACTTTCTCTGATTGGAGTCGATTGGCAGGATATTTTCTTCCTTCTTATGTGCCCTTCCCGATCACAGTGCAAGCTTATAATATGGTTGTACCTAGCATAGTTATAGAAGAAGGCGCATGTGTTAATATTTTGTCTTCCACTACTTCGAAACATTTAGGTATTCCACAGCTTGTGCCTATTACCCAAAATATGTTAGCTTTTAATAGAGGAACTAGCTAACCATTAGGGATCCTTCCTATGTTGCCTACTACTTTGGGAGGAACAATTGTCCACCTTAACGTGATGGTTGTCCAAGGATCTTTGGATTTTAATTTACTCATCGGAAGTAATTATGTTTGTGTCATGGGAGTTGTTGTCTATTGTTTCTTTCATGTCATATGTTTCCCACACGAAGGAAGAATTGTGACCATTGATAAAATTCCGCTCATTGGTCCTAATTTGACTCTCAATCAACCATCTTCCCTAAATGGATCTTGTATGCAAGTGGTATCACCTCCGCCACAGGTTAATTATGTGGCCACCTACTTCGTGCTCACATCTACTAATGATCTAGTCAGTGATATAGTGCGTCATGTACTAGGGGAAATGGAACCTGATCTTTCCATCAGATCCCTTGACATGTATCGCTTCTAGAGTGTCACTCTCCCATATAATCAGAACCTCTTGAAATCTAGGGTCTCTTATCGGCCGTAATCTAGGTCCCCATGAGTCTATTTGTTTTACTATGTAAACCTCATTAAAAATTGAAATAGGTCCCCATGACGATAGTTCTTTTACCATGTCAACCTCACTAAAAAATGAAATAGTTCTGCATGAGGATAGTTCTTTTACTATTCCAACCTTGTTAAAAAATTAAATAGGTGTGAGGATGGTTCTTTTGCTATGTCAAACTTGTTAAAAAATGAAATAGGTCCCCATGAGGATAGTTCTCTTACTACGTCAACCTCATTAAATTTGAAAGTGGTGTCATGAGGATAGTTCTTTCACTATGTCAACCTCGTTAAAGAACAAAATAGGTCCCCATGAGGATAGTCCTTTTACTATGTCAACCTCCTTAAGAAATTAAATAGGTCCCCATGATGATAGTTCTCTTACTATGTCAATCTCGTTAAAAAATTAAATATGTCCCCATGAGGATAGTTCTTTTACAATGTCAACCTCATTAAAAAAATGAAATATGTCCCTATGAGAACAATTCCTTACTTGTGTCAAGCTCGGTGAAAAAGGAAACAAGGTGTCATGAGAATGGTTCTTTACCTGTGTCAAGCTCATTAAAAAATGAAACAAATCCCCTTCCAATTAGAGTCTTTGATTAGATCTCTTAAATTCCCAATCGAGTCTTTAACTTGATCTCGTAAGTGAACCTTCATTCCATCCACCTATTAGTAACTAGTAATCTACTTAGGTGAATGAAATGAAGTTTGTGGGGCATGTGCCAAAAATTGAGTCATTATGTTGGGGGCATGCAAACTCATCTTAAGCATAGTTTATCTTTTTTTCAAGCTTGTGTAAAAATGAAACAAAATCCAAGTGCAATTTTTCTCATGTTTCAAGCTTGTGAAAAAAATGAAATTATCTTCAATTATACTCAAGCATAGTTTCCCATTTTTCAACCTTCTATAAAAATGAAACCATTCTCACTTTACCTCTCATGATTGCAATTTCTATTAGCCTTCATTGCTATATGAGCCTTTGTTTTATCATTCCATGGCCACTAACTCTTTGGCCAATCACATGCTTTCACTTGGTTGTTTTACCCTTGCCTGAGGAACATTTTCAATGAGTTGTCTCATTAGCCATCCTCTTGACCTTTACATATTTTGAGAAATTCCATCATGACCGGAACTAGCCTCTATCCTTTTATACCACTCATTCCTCTAGGTGGAGTCCTCTTTCAACTCCTTTCACACTCCAAAAATATGAAAATATTACCGAGCACTTGGCTTTTCGAACTCATAAAATTAAAAGAAAATTTGTTTACTCAATATAAGTTTAACCCCTTTCCAAACTATGATGGACTAGCTACAAAAAGGAATACCTTAGTCGAACATGGCTAAGAGGTTCTCTAGAATATAATTTTCTACTTTTTTAGATTCGAGGAACTATCTACGAAAAGGGACCTTTGGATTTTTATTTTCCGCCTCTTTTTCAAACTCTCTAAACATGAAAAAGTTGTTGAGTTAATCCTCTGCTGGACTCGTAAAATTTAAACAAAGGAGGAGTTGTCACGATGATCAGATTCCTAAGACTTGTTAAGCTTGCTAGGATGGATTCATCTGAAGGATGAACTTATACGACAAGCATATGGTATCTTCTTCAATCTTGTGTAAAAATAAAGAGGCACACACCAAAAATAGCGGGGGGAAGATGAAAGTGAACATTCGTTGTATTTTGTGTAAAGGCATCATTTTACTCTTGAACATGACACTTATCTATTTCTCGTGTCGAGTTTGGGATATCCTCTCTTTTCCACTTGCCTTCTCGAGTTTGGGAAATATCTTTGCCTCTTATTTGATCACCCCACTTGTCACCATGACCTTTGGTCCCATTTTGAGTCAAATGCTGCCAAACTCTAGAGTCATGTCTCTGATATGCTCAAGAGAAATCTTATTTGCAAAGTCAAACATCCTATACGTATGTGACCCTCTCTGAAACAATCCTTAATCACTTCTATCATTTTGAGATACACTATGTTTCTTGTTGATGATTTTAGAAACATTATGGCCCTCCTTTGTTGGATCACTTCCTATTGACTTTAGCTCATAATCCAGGAAGATGATCTAGAAACTCCCTTTCAATACCTTGGATCTTTCATGCCTCAATGTAAAGTTCTTTTTGTTTGATGACAAGCTTACATCAATGGCCTTCGATCGAATGATTTTGCAAGTGTTCAACTTCAGCTCACTTATTCACACTTGTAGATTGTGCTAGTGTACCATGCAGACAATCGTCACTATTAGTGGTTTCTCTCATCCTTGTTAACCGTTTAAATCATTGACTTGTAATCAAGTGTTTTTGTATCATGTTTGATCTCGACATGTCTATTCACATGGTAGAATTTGTACATTGATCAGATCGGGATAGATATGAAGACCCTGGATCTTATTTGTCAAAGTCCAGGCTACGAGCAGTTATTGAGTAGTCATGATTGTTTACATGATTATTTTAGTCGAATGGCCACATCCATGTTGTGCATCCATACACATGATCCCTTTTAGTCGGATGGTTCTGTCCATGCCATGGATCAATACATATGATCCTTTCTAATCGGATGGTGTTATGAAACCAGCTCAAGAAAAGATAGAAAAGATAGATCAACGCCTTAGAATTCAGCCTCTTCGAGGGGGCAACCTCATTTACATTACATAAATGAATAATTCTTGGATGATACAAATGATAAAACCTCCTTTCTATATATAGGAGTCTAAGGAGT